>QXTE01000020.1:14782465-14925636 GCA_003942145.1 Platysternon megacephalum | reverse complement strand
CCCACCCCAGAGCCCGCACCCCCAGCCGGAGCCCTCATCCCCCACACAAACCCCAACTGTCTGCCCCAACCCTGAGCCCCCTCCCACACTCTGAACCCTTCAGCCCCAACCCCAACACATGAATTTTGTTACATGCACCAATATGAAGGTGATGTGTCACACATCACCTCCATGTTGGTGCACATAACAAAATTCATTCTGCACACGGAGGTAAAAAGTTAGAGAGAACCCTGCTCACAAGTGCTTTGTACAATGATACCAACACTTCCGTATCTCAACTGGAAATACCTCACCTGATACATCATAGGATTAAATTAGCCTTTTTCACATCTGCATCACATTAGCATCTCAGTCATCAACCAATACACCCAGGTCGTACTCCTCCTCTGTTACTTCCAACTGATAAGTCCCCATGACCTTTCACTTTGCACTAGCGATGTCAATTAAGGATTAATTCACAGCTTGATTAACATGTTAATTTTTTTAATAAGTTAATTACACTCCAGAATCAGGAGGGAGACTGGAGCCAGAGACACAGCGCTACACAGGGGAGGACTGAAGCCCTGGACATGGAGCTCCATGGTCAGCAGGGGAGCTGGAGCCCAGCCCTGGAGTTCTGCGGGTGGCGCGGGGAGGAGGGGCATCTGGAGCCCCGACCCCTGTGCCTCAAGTGGGGCTGAAGCCTGGAGCCCTGAGGAGGGCTGAAGGCTGGAGCCCTGCACCCTGAGCAGGGCTGAAGTATACAGACCCAAGGGGGACTGAATACCCGATTCCTGGAGGCAGGGGGTAGGGGGGCTGAAGCCCAGAGCCCCATGCCTTGAGGGGGGCTGAAGGCCAGAGCCCCCCACTCCAATGGGGGCTGAAGCCCCGAGCTCAGGATCCCTGGAGGCAGTGGTGGAGATGAAGGTTGGAGCCCTGAAGGAGGATGAAGTCTAGAGCCCTGTGCCCCAAGAGGCGGGGGGGGGGGGGGGGAATCCCCAAGCCCCACAGGGCTGAAGGTAGGGGATCACAATTTTTATAGGGGGGTCATGATTTTTTTTAAAGTGCAAATGAGGTTGCTAGCACAAAAACTTTGAGAAACACTGCGCTGAAGTTTTACTTTGTTTTATTTTTGAATGCAGTTACATAAAAAAAACCCCAAAACCCCACATTTGTAAGTTGCACTTTCAAGATAAAGAGATTGCACTATAGCACTTGTATGAGGTGAAATACTTTCTTTTGTTAACCTTTTTTACAGTGCAAATATTTGTAATAAAAATAATATAAAGTGAGCACTGTACACTTGGTATTCTGTGTTGTAATTGTAATCAACATCGTGATGCTGCACCCCATATTATTCTTAAAATATTGTTATAATATGAATATGGCATAACTAAGATACGTTTTATACGAGATGGGTCATTTAAGGTATCATTGGAAAGGTTATGTTTTACTGAACCTATATCATTTCTGTATTGGAAGTTAGGAATATTGACTATGTAACAATTACAACTGTGTATGTACTTGGGGAACGCCCACCAGCCAGTAGGCAATCAGCCTGAATGGGCCATTTAAGGACAATAGAACTTTGAAGATACTAATCTCCCACCTTCCTGAGAAGCTTCCTGGGATGTTGCTTTGACACTGCAGGGTCATGTGATGATGTCACCTGGTACGGAGTACCACCTTGGAAACTGCTGATATTTTTCCACTGGAAACAAAGGATTCCCGCCTTATATAAATCCTATTTTAGGCTGGGAAGTGAGTCAATCAGGGCTCTTCTCCATTTGCCTCCCTGCCCAAGAAGGAAGAATGCTGAAAGCACCTGAAGAGACAAAGGAACTGAGCTGGGGAAAGAGACAGGAGTCTATCCTGTGAAGAGAAATAACTGGAACTCTAAGCTGCAGAAACTCTACAACCTGCCTAAAACATTTAGGGTGAGAAATTACTATTTGTAACGTGTTTCTTTAGTGAATTAAACTTAGTTTGTGTGTTTTGTTTTATTTGCTCAGTAAGCTGCTTAGTTCTGTTTACTATCCCTTATAATCACTTAAAATTTACCTTTTGTGGTTAATAAACTTATTTCTTGTTTATACCAAGACCTAGTTTGTGCAATTCATATGTGGGGGGAGGGGGGCAAAAGCTGTGCATATCTCCCTCCACATTGAGGGAGGGGGTGGTTTTTATAAGCTTGCATGGTAGAGATCTCTCTATACAGCGCAAGACAATATAATTTTGGATTTACACTCCAGAGTGTGTGTACAGAGGAGAGCTGGGCATTCCTCTAGCTCAGCCCTCCCACAGAGAGCTAATCGCAGACCTTGTGTGTTTCTGCAGCTGGGTGTGTCCCTACCTGTGTGTGTGCTGGAAAGGGGCTTGAGAGCTGGTCACAGCAGCACAAAGTGAGGGAAAGCCAGGCTGGTAGAACAGGTGGGCTCAGTGGGACCCCAGCACATCCGGTGGTACCCTGAAAGGGGGGGTCCAAACCATCACAAATATATGTGAAAATGTAGAAAATATCAAAAATATTTAAATAAATGGTATTTGATTATAGTTTAACACTGCGATTAAAACTGTGATTAATCGCAATTATTTTTTTAATCTCCCGATTAATCATGATTAATTTATTAATCACTTGACAGCCCTAGTTACACCATTAAGTAGCCATCAATAGAGGTTCCTGCTTGTGGGTTTTCCGGTTGTTTTTGTTGTTGTTTTGTTTTTGTTTTTTGCTGACTATTACAGGAGGAGAATAAAGATCAACAGGTAAAATAATAATGCCTCTTATACATGCAGGAGGATATGAAGCTAGTGCTTTCTTATCACACAAATGGGAACAGGACTCTCTCTTGCTGTAATCGTGATGCAATGACAGCTATGACCAATATGAAAACATAATGGGACATAAATCCCCCAAAGATGACAACATCTTGTAAACTTCCACTGTAGCTTTGCCTTTACCTAGCACCTTCCTACAAACGATCTCAAAACACTTCACAAACATGAATAAATTTAGCCTCTGCCCTTGACAATTTGGCAACCAGAGTCTACTGAATGGAAAGGGCATAGAGGAGGCTAAGCCGTTAAGCAGGAGAAGCACTGCTACCTCTGCAACCTCTTCACTGCTTCTCTGCACCTCAGGCCCCAAGCACTGCACATATTTGGGGACTTGACTAGACATTGGGGCTCTATTTAAATGTACCCAAATACCACAACTTTGGGGTATATTTGGATCCACATAAAATCTGAATGGACATCACCAGTAAATAAACTGCAATAATGCCCATCTTTTCCAAAGAGATTTTCGGTGCCCATCTTGAGGCATCTTAAAGGTGCCTGATGGTCAGAAAGTGCTGAGCACCTAGTCTCAGAACCTCAAAGGCATCTAAATAGTTCAACTTTCACTGGGACTTAGGCTCCTATAAAATTCAGGCTCCTTTAAGAGATCTGAAATGGGGTACCCTAAAATAAGGTGCCCAAAATTGCTTGTTTTTTAGAAGTTAGACCTAAATTCTGAAGAGTACATTCTATTTTGAAACGTAACTAATTAGCAGTAATCCAAAGTATTATTAGTAACAGTCATTATTTTAATTTGACTTTATCCTTTGAGATGCTCCTACCTATAGACACAACTCCACTCTCAGAGCTAGATGACTCCCCTAGGTCTGAGTTGAGGCACATTGTAATATATGGCTGCAGCCTGTGTTGAACCTTTGATGTGGATAAACAGAAGACTTCAGAGCTGTCAGCATAACACCTCTTACAAGTACTAAATTCCCTAATTAAAAAAAAAAAAACAGTGCCTTCACACACAAGATAAATGCCTAGAAAATAGCTTCCCTACATATTTTAGTTTCTCTGACCCATTTTACAGGAAGACAATGACTCCATGTGAAGTAGATCTTTAGTATTTCTGTCATGCTGATTAATGTAATTGGAGAAATATGGCCAAGCCTTGCCTTAGGAAGAAGCAAGTACAACCTTAATGAGTTTTCTTGATACTGCAACTAGCTTAAATAAAATAGGAACACAATTAAGTTTATTCAAATGTAAGACTTAATCAGAATGCCATTAACTATTGTTCAATGCACTGAAGTGTGAAGAATATGCTTTTATGTTGGCTGCAAAAAACATACATTTTTAACATGAAAGGTCTGGGATGGAATAAAGAAAGGAAGTTAAATAGATTAAAATAACTACTGTTGGATTTTTTTTTTTTACAAACGTGCATAATATAAAAATGTGAATGCACATGCATCAACACTTGGATATTAAATGATTTCTGCAAAAACTATTGTAAAAATCTCAAATGAATTATTTGGCCAACTAAGTCTCTGAACCTGCAAGTGATGTCATGTGGGTGAACATCTCCACCCACATTATTTCAATGTAGCAGGAGGGCATGAAATAGCTCTTATAGAAACAAAAAATGAAACAGATGAAAAGTTGATCATTGAACTTAATCTAAAGACATAGAAATCCTTTTTGATAGGCCAGTTTTAAAGACAAATGGAAAAAAATGTGTAGGAAACTCCTAGAGGTAATTAAGATACAATAAGCTTCATCAAAGACCCCTAGGTATACATGTAAAGTCACCTTGATATGATAATGCACTCTAACACCTGACAGATACATGGAGCATGCACAAGGTAATGCCTAGATGTGGAAGCTGATTCTATTAGAGGGACTTAAAAAGCAGCTCCTGGACACAGCAAGAGTTAGTTAATTGATATCTGGGCAGCAAGAGCTGCTGGCAGGCCAGCCAAAGAGTGTTGAGAGAGGATTGCTTTTAAGAGATGCAAACTATTTACTTTTTTTCTCTTAGTTGGGAATGCCATATCTTGTTTATCTTATGACAGGTGAAAATCTAGATATGGTCAGTAAATCATGTCTATATCTTTAATTCCATTATCTCTATGTTTTAATACATCTTGTTTTGGTTAACTTGGTACATCTTGGTTTGGGTAACTTTGCATACATGTCCCCAGAGAAACTATGAACTCCAGAGTTTCTGAAACCTGCATGCCTCTTCTGATCTTATTTATATTTCTTTTAGCATCGATAAATTTCAAGGCCAGAAGGGATTGCCGTGATCACCTATTCTGACCTCCTGTATAACCGTCCAAAGAACTACCCCAAAAATAATTCCCAGAACATATATCTTTTTAAAAAAAATCCCGTTTTGATTTAAACCTTGCTAGTGATAGAGAATATGCCACAAACCTTGATGAATTGTTCCAGAGGTTAATTACTCCCACTGTTGAAAATGTATGTCTTATTTCCAGTCTGCATTTATCTAGCTTCAACTTCCAGCCACTGGATCGTGTTAAACCTTTCTCTGCTACACTGAAGATCCATTTTTAAAATATTTCTTCCACATGCAGGTACTTATAGACTCTAATCAAGTTAAACCTTCTCTTTGTTAAACTAAGTAGATTGATCTCCTTAAGTTATGTTTTCTAATCCTTTAATAATTTTTGTGCCTCTTCTATGAATGCTCTCCGATCATGGTGACATCAAATCCAGGAAAAGAAACAATACCATATAATTTAAATGACCAGTCGCATATAATTCTGGATTTGGCCCTGGCGTTATGCAGTTGCACATGAAGGTATGGAAGAAAGGTCTCAAATACCACCCCTGCATGGCCATGTGAGACCTTTTCACATTGCGGCTGTGGGTGGGGAGGAAAGAGCATGGCCCAGTAATTCTCCATCCTGAGCAAGTGACCAGAGTGTTCAGAGAGTCATGAGGAGAGTTGGAGTCATGCTCCCACTCCCCTGATATAATGGCTACAGATAGCTGTGAATGATGGAGGGGATTAAGTTGCATCCTGTAAAAGACTATAATAAAATATCAAAAGACATTCTCCCCTGCCAGAACAATGGGGGAGTGCAGGAGACATTAGAGGGGTACTTCTGACTCTAAGGCCTAATACTTCCTAAGTATCGTCCTAAGGTAGCGAGTGTCCTTTATTAAGACTGAAGCAAGGTTCAATTCAATGCCCACTAATGTCAGTAGGGGTTTTTCTGTTGACTTCAGTAGGGGTTGGTTCAGGATTGAAGTGAATAGCCGAGATAGTGACAAAAGTGAATAGTTTGCAAGCAGCCCATAGACTGAAATATGTTTATTTAAAAATTATTCAGAAAATAAACAAAATGAAAATCCCATTGAACGAAATGTTACCTGAACTCCAAACATGTTCAGTTCTTTAAAAATCTTTGGTATAGTTTCAGCTGAAGTTTGCAAGGGGCAAATATATAATCTGAAGCAGTTTGGTCATTCCAACCACTTAATAGTATTCAGCACCCAAAATAAAGCAGCTGCAACACTGGCCAATTTAGTCCTTCATAATCTTTACCTGTAAGATTCAATGTGCATGTACGTCTTTTGATTGAACAATGTTGATTTTCCTTATATTTTTGAGATGTTTGCACGATAAGGAATTCTGTAGGGTACATAGCTTTATATTTTTTCTGTGTGCAAATGGTAGCAAGTCATTACTTTTAACCTAATTAAGCGCTGATTCTCTCTTCAGAATTCTCCCCTTTCACCTCTCACAAAGGCCAAAATTATAATCATGCATAGAACTTGAATATGCATTTCTAAGTCTGTCATACATTTAATTATTATCTATTCTTTATTGAATTGTAACACCTTCTAAAATCAGTGTTGTATTGTATAGCTCATGCGTAAGTTATAGAACCTCCTTCCCAAAACAATGAAATTATTATAGTTCTCAATCAGCTTCTCTGTTGTGAAAATGAATTAAAACAAATATCCAGTTTTTTGCTCATGTCTTATTAACTCATAACTTGAAAGACAAGGTGGGTGAGATAATATCTTTTATTAGACTAACTTCTGTTGGTGAAAGAGATAAGCTTTCAAGCTACACAGAGCTCTTCTTCAGGTGTAGCCCCAAAGCTTTTCTCTCACCAACAGCAGTTGGTCCAATAAAAGGTATTATTCACACAACTTGTCTCTCTAATATCCTGGGACCAACACTGCTACAATAAAACTCATAACTTGAAAATTACTTTTATAGGTACTTTGTTCTTATAAAACTAGCTTCTATGCAATAACACTGGAAGCTATGAATGAGAAGACAAAACTGAGGTGTAGCAAAAGTTGAGAATTTCAACATTACCAGGTAAAGTTCTTGGAAAGGAATGGAGCAACCATACAAGTTGACAGCAAGACTGTGTTTGGGAATATATATGAGCTCAATAGACAGATAAGTGGAAAGATCATTGGACAGGAACCAGTTAATGACAAGGAATGGAAGTGTGAGAAGAAACATTTCCTGCCTTTATACAGCAGCTGGAGAGATTCCAGGAACTCCCCAGCAAAACCAGCTCATGTTATTAAAATACTGGAATTGAAAGAAGATGAGGGCAGCCATTGTTTTTTGGCCTAGGAGGAGCTGAATTCTATCACGGCGCAGCAATGGAGTTCTGGCTGGGCCTGGTGTACAGACAGTGACAACCATAAAATACCCAAGTGACTCCAAATTTGTTACAATACATATCTGGTTATCATATTATTAGAATAGGACATTAAAGTTGTCTCCAAATACTGAAAGAGTATAAGCAGTAGAGCAGAAACATGTTTTAGGCAGAGGAAGGAGACATAACCAGTAATAACAAAGGGATCCCCTGGAACGAACTTCCACAGGAGATTAGACTAAGCCAAAATCTGACAATTAGAAAACTCTGCAGAATCTTACTCTTTCAGAAACCAGGATGATATTAACACTGTCAACATCCCTCTCTCTATCCCCTTAAATAAGAATATTACCAAAAAAATACCTACACTACGCAGAGCTTTCTATTACCCAAACAGGGAGAAGAGCCAGGAACTCCAAGCAGCCCAATGGAGACTTCACTCCTTGACAGTTTATTTTAAAAGGAACTAATTGGTGATGGGCAGCAGTATAAAACACTAAAATAAATGTGATACAATTAAGAATAGGAAATTGACAGCGAAATATCAGGAAAAACCTGATGATGATGATATCTGTTAGAATGAAGAAGTATCTTCCAAGGAAGTTGTGGATGTCTGATCACTAAGGATATCTAAAACTGTTTAAAATGTATTACAGGGAATATTTCTTGCTTAGGCAGAGGAATTGACTGGATGGCTTAATAGAGATAGTTTGGAAAAAAACAATCTTCTTTTGCAACCCAGGGAAAAGAGAGCAGGGAGTTCACTGCTTGGTGAACTCATTATACTTTTGTAGGGCACTCACTCAAGTATGAGATTTTTCAAATGTTCACATATGTTGCTGCATACTGATAAGCACAGGACATTGTTGGGTGAGAATCCTTGCCAAGATGTTCTAAAAGGGAACTAATTCAGTTTTAGTAATATACATAATTTGTGACTCTGATATAGGTCCACTCATCATAATCACGATGGAGGGGTGACTGGGCCAAACCTGAGCAGCACTTCAATCCCATGTGCCAGGTCACAATATCCGGAGCAGAATGTTGAGCCCAGCCAGCTTGTGGGACAGAAACCACAGGAGCCACCATAGTGGGGTGTGCATCACCCTCCTGTCCCATCCTCTCAACCCTAATGGCCCATTGCCACTCCAGTTGCAAAACTGGCTCCACCATTTCCTCTTCCCACCTCTCACCTACTGCTGCACGGTTACACAGATATTGCCCTCTTTCCAATGATTATTTTCCCCTCATTGTACCTGTCTTCTCTGTACTGACAATCTTCCCACATAAACAGCAGATTGTGCTGCTGTTGTGGTTTGGACTGAGAGAAAGGGGAAAAAAATGTTACAGACACCAATATTACACATTTTCTTTTTCAGGCTGCATGCCCTTGGTACAAGTGAATTACATTAGCCCAAGTCTCTTCCCTTTTCTCAGTCATAGTTCTGCTAAAAGTACTGATGCATATAAATGCTTCTAGACTTGAGGGAACTTTCTACTTTCATCTCCTACTATTTTAATCTGATCCTTAGTGTTTTGAACTTTACTTTGCAATTACTCTACTCTGGCTGTGACATATGTTTCCTCCATCATCCACCAATACATAATCCTCTCCCCTCATCAATATTAGAGAGACTGAAGTGAAAAGAGAAAACTCACCTGTACAAGAAAATTGAGAGGAAGAGTGGTCCACAGGCTTAAAGCACAGAAGTGACATTTAAACATTTTGGCCTGTGTTCCTGGTTTTGCCACTATCTTGCTCTTTGGCTTTGTATAAGCCACTTAATCTTTCTATCTTTCATTTTCATTCTCTGAATAATGGAGGAGATACTTACCGTACCTCACAGGGGAGTTGTGGGGCTTACTTTATTGGTGTTTAGAGACTATTGGACAGCCATGTTCTCTATAGCTATGTCTACACTGCAATTTAAAACCCACATCTGGCCTGTGCCAGCTGACTCAGGCTCGTAGGGCTCAGGCTAAGGGGCTGTTTAATTGTGGTGTAGACGTTCAGGCTTGGACTGGAGCCCAGCTGTAGGACCATGCGGGATGGGAGGGTCCAAAGGCTCAAGCTGTAGCCCAAACCCAAATGTCTACACCGCAATTAAACAGACCATTAGCCCGAACCCACAAACTTGAGTCAGTTGCCTGGGCCAGCCACGGTATCTTGTAACAGTGTAAACTGACCCTCTGCTCCTATACATAGCCCTTTTAGATATCTAACTTTCACGCTTGATATAAAAAATTACAGAACCATTATTTTTCAGTGATACTGTTTAATCTCCAGAAACAGCACTGGCAGTATTAAAATGGGCAACTGGTAGCACCCAATATAATTAGGATTGCAAACCAGTTTCCATTATATATTAAAAGATAAAAAATAGAAAAAAGATATATATACAGGGCTGATATGGGCTGACTTTTTCTATGCTTGATCTTTGCCTGAAGATGATTTTTTTTCTTTTTTAAGTTTGTCCAAAGTCCTTTCAAAATTTGTTTTGAGTTATGAGAGTGGAAAAAAACATTTAATTCCCTGTGCAAAAATGATCTCAACCACATTAGTCTGAACAGGGCTACAGCAAAAACATCTGAAGTTTGAATCTTGAAATGGACATTGTCCTTGCTGATGATCCTTGGATTAGTTCTGGGAGAAGAGAGATGGAATAAAATAATAAGAAATTTAAAGCAACACTTCTGAGTATGCTAAATTGTTATCTTTAAAATTGTCATAGAATCATAGAATGGTAAGGCTGGAAGGGACATTGAGAGGTCATCTAGTCCAGCCCCCTCCACTGAGACAGGACCATTCCTGATAGCTGTTTGTCTAACCTGTTCTTAAAAACCTCCAGTGATGGTGATTTCACAACCTCTCTTGGAAGTCTACTCTAGTGCTTAACTATCCTTATAGTTTAAAAGGTTTTGTTTTTCTAATATCTAACCTAAATCTCCCTGGCAGGAGATTAACCTGATTACTTCTTGTCCTACCTTGAGAGGACATGGAGAACAATTAATTGCAGTCCTCTTTATAAAGGTCTCTAACAGATTTGAAGACTATTATTAGGTTCCTGCTCAGTCCTCTTTTCTCACAACTAAACATGCCCAGTTTTTTTTAATCTTTCCTCAATTGTCACATTTTCAAACCTTTCATCATTGTTGTTGCTCTTCTCTGGAATCTCTCCAATTTGTCCCTATCTTTTAAAAAATATGGCATACAGAACTCCAGCTGAGTCCTCATCAGTGCCAAGTAGAGTGTGACAATTACCTCCTGTGTCTTACATATGATATTCCTATTAATACACCCGCCTTCTTTGCAACTTCATCACATTGTTGACATATTCTATTAGTGAGCCACTATAAATCTCAACTCCTTTTAATCAGTAGTACTGTCTAACCTGTTATTCCCCATTTTGTAGCTGTACATTTGATTTGTTCTTCCTAAGTGTAGTACTTTTCACTTGTCATTATTGAATTTTATCTTGTTGATTTCAGATCGAATCTCCAATTTGTCAAGGTCATTTTGAATTCTAATCCTGTCCTCCAAAGTGCTTGCAACCCCTCCCAGCTCAGTGTCATCCACAGATTTTATAGGTGAACTTTCCAATCCATTATTAGAGTCATTAATGAAAATATTGATTAGTTCTAGATCCAGGCCAGGCCCTTTCTGGACCCCACTACCTACATTCCTCCAATTTGATGAT
The DNA here is from genome assembly GCA_003942145.1 of Platysternon megacephalum. Lineage (NCBI taxonomy): Eukaryota > Metazoa > Chordata > Testudines > Platysternidae > Platysternon > Platysternon megacephalum. The sequence continues at coordinate 14,914,514 of QXTE01000020.1, read as the reverse complement.
GAAGCATTGACAACTACCTTTTTAATACAGTCTTTCAATCAATTTTTCACATACTTTATAGTAATTTCATCTAGTCCACATTTTCCTAGTTTGCTTATGAGAATGTCATGTGGGACTCTCAAATGCCTTGGGAAAATCAAGATATATCATGTCTACAACTTCCCCCCACCTGCATATTCAGTAAATCAGTAATCCTGTCAAAGAAGAAAATTATGTTGGTTTGGCATAAATTGTTCTTGACAAATCCACAGTGGCTATTACTTATAACCCCGTTATTTTATATGTGCATACAAACTGATTGAAGTTAGGCAGTCTGGTCTATAATTCCTCTCAAGTCCTTATTTTTTCCCCTTTTTAAAGATAGGTACTATGTTTGGCCTCTCCCTCTATGCCAGTGGTGGGCAACCGCCCATCAGGGTAATCTGCTGGTGGGCCGCCAGACAGTTTGTTTACATTTGCACAGACATCCGCAGCTCCCAGTGGCCGCAGTTCGCCGTTCCCGGCCAATGGCCCTCTCCCATTCATAAGTTTTCAAAGATAATTGCTAAGGTTCTAAGATAAAACCTAATAAAGCCCCATCCTTACTGGAAACCTCACAGCACACATTCAGCATGCCAGACTGGGAGGTATGTGTGTTTCCCTTCAAGCTGCTGTCGGGACAGTATACATGACGGATAAATTGGGATTGCCATTGAAATACATAAATTGAAATTCTCCAGAATGATATTCCTTCCAATGAGTTAATGTTGCTTTTGACGATTTAACTTTGCATTTCCTTGTCCCTAGTCCTTTTACAGATGTACAGTGTGGGCAGAGTGTCATGACCAGGACATGGACAGTTTGACCTAGTGGTTAGAGCTGGAGTCAGGCCAGTGCAGATGCCAGGAGGTCAGAGTCAGTGCTTGCTTTGTAATGAAAGAGGTGCCGGGGGTCAAGCAATTAGGGCAAGGCTCATGCAATTTTTTTACATTCATAACTGATGGGGCAAGCCCAGGGGTGCAAGGCTTAGGAACTGCCAAGCCTAGAGGTGCCAGGGCTCAGCCCTGGCAAGGCCTGGCACAAATTAAGCACTGGTCAGAGTCTGAGACAGACCTGAGGGCAGACAAAAAGTCAGGTGTCAGGAGACAGAGAGGGTCAGGTTACTGGGAGGTCAGAGTTTGAGACAGGCCAGAGGGCAAATCAAGAACCAGGCAACAGGAGGCAGGCGGGGTCAGGTTACCAGATTACAGACAGTGATTAAATAGTGCATTCAAGGAGAAACCAGGGTCGCCGGAGTCTAGGGTCTATCTCAGGCAGGGTCTGGAACAGAGACAGGCAGACAGTCCATGTTGTTGCTCAGAGAGCTCTCCTTCATGGAATCCTAGTTTAAGTACTGCTACCAGTCAATCAATGGGCTGTAAGGGGCTACCACTTGGGTCCTGTTGGGCAGTACTTCCTACTGAGTCCCGCCTCACAGGATCCTCCCATAGGAGCCTAACCTAAGCCTCCAGTGGTTATGCAGAGGCATCAGCAGCTCAGAACCCAATACTTCCATCCCTGCAGGCCCTTACAGGGAGAGAGTAAGAAGCATCCCAGCCTGTTGCAAAACCTGCATAATGTTCCTGAAAAATGCAGATCCAGGAGTTTGGAGAAGGTGGTGTTGAGTAAAATTTCAAAACTCTACAAAGGCTGGAGATCTGAATTTACAAGTTTCTAGTTGTTTTTTTGCTACCTTTTGTTTTTTTATTTGTTTTGCTTTGTTTGTTTGCTTTCAGACTAACATGTCTTTCAATATCTAACATAATACATTTCTTGAACATTCTGTGGTAGACTCCTGTGAAATGTTATTGATTAATGTTCAATTGGGGCCTGATCCTGGACCATTGAAATCCATGGGAGTTTTACCATAGTGGCAGCAGAAGCTGATATTCATTTTGATATTCTATACGGGTTAATTTGTTTTGCGTACACTTCCAGTTTAAATATCGAACTTTGTTACATGGCTGCTTTTTTTAAGGATCAACTTTAGACAGGATTTGAGTAAGCATCCTTCCCGTCATTACAATTAAGTTGTTTAACATATAGAGTATCAGATAGAGCCAAGGGACAGTGAATTTTTCTTTGTGATTCGTATTTTTTCTTTCCATTCGACTCCTTGGTATTTCCATTATTATTTCATCATTTTAAGCTGGTGAAGACATGGGCTTTGTAAGAAAAAATAGGCTGCCTGGACATATACATACACAGACTTTTGCAATTGATTGGAATTGATTTTTTGTATGTGTAATATTTGTGGTAGTAAACACTCCATCAGACACAAATACCTAAACAAGAAGATGCAATGACTCACAGGTCAGGTGCATATCCTGCACAAATGGTAAAATTCATTCCTCTTTGCACAAAGCCTGGTTACTCATGTTTTGTGCAGGGAACTAAGCAAACAGTGGGGAAACTGAATTCGCTTTCTAAATCTGTCGATAGTCTGCAAAGCTAAAACACTGCTCTGCAGGGGCTCGGGCTAGTTGGTATTTCACAGATCCTAATTTCCCTTCCCCTCCTGGCTACCTTCAAATCTTTACAAGCTTATGGATTCAGAGCCAGTGTAATGCCGACAGATCCTGGTTGTCGGTAGGCAGGATCGAATGTGAGATCTCTGGGGCTTAGTGCATGAGCATCTAGGGCATGAGCTAAAAGCAAACTGGCTGTTAGCTAAGGCTGTAGTGCAGACTCTTTTTATATCTCTCTCTGAGTGGTCTCGGTGCCACTAGATGGGACACAACACCACTCCCAGAAGGTGTGTGGGTTACACCAGCACAAGCTTTTCCGTAGTATACGAAGTGTACAGAGACCATGCTTTGTGGCTACTGCTCTATAAAGGATTTAAGAGGCGCAAAGGAACCTTGGGTGTTCCACCTTTATTGGTACAAATTAGGGCTGTCAAGTGATTAAAAAATGCACTGTTAATAATAGAATTCCATTTATATAAATATTTTGGATGTTTTCTACATTTTCAAATATATTGATTTCAATTATAGCACAGAATACAAAGTGTACAGTGCTCACTTTATATTTATTTTTTATTGCAAATATTTTCACTGTTAAAAAATAAAAGAAATGGTATTTTTCACTTCACCTAATACAATTACTGTAGTACAAACTCTTTAAGTTGAACTTACAAATGTAGAATTATGTACAAAAAAATCTGCATTAAAAAAATAGAACAATGTAAAACTTTAGAGCCTAAAAGTCCACTCAGTCCTACTTCTTGTTCAGCCATTCGCTCAGGCAAACAAGTTTGTTTATATTTGCAGGAGATAATGCTTCCTGCTTTGTTCACAATGTCACCTGAAAGTGAGAACAGGTGTTCGCATGGCACTGTTGTAGCCGGCATCACAAGATATTTACATGCCAGAAGTGCTAAAGATTCAAATGTCTCTTCATGCTTCAACCACCATTCCAGAGGACATGTATCTATGCTGATGATGGGTTCTGCTCGATAACAATCCAAAGCAGTGGGGACCGACACATGTTCATTTTCTTCATCTGAGTAAGATGCCACCAGCAGAAGGTTGATTTCCTTTTTGGTGGTTTGGGTTCTGTAGTCTCCACATTAGAGTGTTGCACTTTTAAGACTTCTGAAAGCATGCTCCACACCTCATTCCTCTCAGATTTTGGAAAACACTTCAGATTCTTAACTCTTGGATTGAGTGCTGTAGCTATCTTTAGAAATCTTACATTGTTACCTTCTTTGCATTTTGTTAAATCTGCAGCGAAAGTGTTCTTAAAATGAACAACATATGCTGAGTCACCATCCGAGACTACTATGACATGAAATATATGGCAGAATGTGAGTAAAATAGAGCCGGAGACATACAATTCTCCCACAAGGAATTCAGTCACAAATTTAATTCACGCATTATTTTTTTAACAAGCATCATCAGCATGGAAGCATGTCCTCTGGAATGGTGGCTGAAGCATGAAGGGACATACAAATGTTCAGCATATCTGGCACATAAATATCTTGCAACGCCGGCTACAAAAGTCCCACATGAATGCCTGTTCTCACTTTCTGGAGACATTGTAAATAAGAAGAGGGCAGCATTGTCTCCTGTAAATGTAAACAAATGTGTTTGTTTTAGCAATTGGCTGAACGAGAAGTATGACTGAGTGGACTTGTAGGCTCTCAAGTTTTGCATATTTTTGTTTTTGAGTGCAGCTATGTAACAAAAAAAGTTTACATTTGTAAGTTGCACTTTCACGATAAAGAGATTGCCCTACAGTACTTGTATGAGGTGAATTGAAAAATATTGTTTAGTTTGTTTATCATTTTTACAGTGCAAATATTTATAATAAAAAATAATATACACTTTGATTTCAATTACAACACAGTATACAATATATATGAAAATGTAGAAAAACATCCAAAAATATTTAATAAATTTCAATTGGTATTCTATTGTTTAACAGTGTAATTAAAATTGTGATTAATCACGATTAAAAAAGTAATCACAATTAGGTTTTTTGAGTTAGTCGCGTGAGTTAACAGCGATTAATTGACAGCCCTAGTACAAATCTTTCTAGTTATTTGCAGATGTCTCCCAGCATGCTCAAGCCCTTTCTGACTAAAAATTAGGTGGTTGTTTCTTTAAGAAACAGTCACATGTATAACAGATCGACAAACTGTTACCCAGGACCTTGTTTTAGGTTTTTCTTATGGTGCAATGGACCAGATTAGACTGCTTATATCCTTTACTCCTATCCGTGGAGAGTACAGTGGTTCCTTAGTGACTTTTATTCATTCTTTGTCAAGAAAACCTCAGCTTCTTATGCTTGGTATTTCCATCAGAAAGAACATTAAAAACAATAAATTGGATTCTCCAATGCACTACTTTAATTTTTCACTTGTGAAACTCCACTCAATCAAATTACACCAACATAAAATTGGAGTAATGCAGTGAAGAACCAGGCCCAAAGTATTTTTTTGCCAGGATATGGAGTCATTAAGATTTAGATAAACTTTCCAAATGTGCTCTCAGAAAACATCCATAGTAGTGTACTTCCCACTTTGCAGCAGTGCCACTATGCTGGAGGGAAAATAAGCAGTTTTTAAATGTGAAAACAGTTTTTTTTTTCTTACTTCAGCTTGATTGAATACTACATTTTACTAATATTCACCCAGTGGGTGAAGTATCTAAATTTTACCTTTAATCTTCATCACAGTAAGCTATGTTCCTGGCTGTGATAAATAACTATCCAGCTATCCAAATTTGTATAGTGTGTTCATCATTAGAGTATCTGAATCCCCTTTGCCAGGCATAAAAAACACAACTATTATCTGTTTTGTCTTTCTGTCTTTTTCAGCACCCACCCTTCATTGCAGTTGCAGTAATGGCTTTGGAGTTATGATCTGTTGTGGTGTATGGTTGAGAATATCAGTTGGAACAAACTAATGAACTTATTAGAGCTTCCACTCAACCCTGCTGAATAGCTTCTTATACTAAAGGAGATGACAGCATTAATGCATAAGTGTTCCATCATCCTTCTATCTATGTTCAATTACTGACACCTATCATCATAGTATTTAAGTGCCTCAATAACACCACAACACCTTCTCTGTGTTACTGTTGGTGAGAGAGATGAGCTTTCGAGCTTACACAGAGATCTTCATCAGGTCTGTGTAAGCTCAAAAGCTTGTCTCTCACGCCAACAGAAGTTGGTCCAATAAAAGATATTACCTCACCCACCTTGTCTCTCTGATATCCGGAGACAAACACCACTAGAACAACACTGCATTTTCCATATTATGGCATTAGTACTGAATGACCTTGGACCAGATTCTGATCTCACACCAGTTTTACTCCAACAGAGTTATGCCTGATTAATATGAATGTAAGTAAGATCAGAAACAGGCCTCTCTTAATATTGTTTTCTTTTCATATTCCCCAGTGACGTGCAATACTAAGTTTTGACTCCTTGCTATTCCACTTATTCATTCACAGAAATCTAGCCATTATGTATAAAAGCAATGTTATTGTTTAAGTGGAACCTAATGGATGGGAAACTTATGGAGAGATGGGCACTTACGGAGATGATAATTCAGAGATTTTAAATGACAAAAAGGGATTTTGTTTTGTTTTGTTTGTTTGTCAACAAAATGAAACTCTTAGAATAAAATTACCCTTCATTCAATGCAACATTGTAATTGCTTTTAACCAGAAGTCCAAAACAATTTCATGGGGCAGAACAGAAATATTTCATACTGTTGGACAGATTTTTACATAATATTTGCTAATGAATTTCAAAATAATCGAAGGACTGACATTAAATGAGAAAAGGAATGTAGTGTGGTGTGTTACTATTCTACTTCCAGTAGCCATCCCCCAATAATGTTTAATTGTATCAGTCAGTTCAGTTAATGATAGAAGGTAGTAAAACAGAGGTCTGCCTTTTAAGGTTGATATCCTTTGTGAGAAAAATTATACTTAAAACCATTTCTTTATGTTAAGAGAACTGCATCATACTGCAAAGAATAGAGGGGAGAAAGCATGGCAATAAGCGGCTAGTCAGTTAGTTCTTACACAGCCTTTGCCTGGGGAAATGTAAAAACAAATGAGTGTATCTGCTTAATATCCTTCAAGTAATGAGAGTGTCATTTGAGTTCTTGGTCTGCACAGAATACAACTTGAGCAAATGAAGTAGGTTAAGAAAATCTTCAACAAAAGAAATACTAGCTGTTTTAAACGCCTGCTGTGTGGGGTTATTTAGACCCAGACTGTGCAACCCTTACTCATGCAAGCAATCCCCTTAGCTGAATGAGACAACCTGAATGAGTAAATGCACCTCATCACCTTGTGTAAGACTTCCACTATCAGGTCCTTAATATTTCATTGCTACATTTAGGGCCACTTTCAGATCTTATACCAGGGCAGATCTGGAATATCTGTACTAAAGTCAACCTTTATTCCAGTTCTACACTCTTGTAAATGAGAGCACTAACTCACAATCATCAGGGGTGGAGACAATTGGTTGATTGCTCACCAATGTTGGTGCCCCAAAGACCAATGTGGTTATGGGAGTGATGATGATAATGATGATGATGATGATGAAATGAGAACACAATCCCACCCTTAATATTGTGTGATGTTGATACCTCTAAGTAAACAGCATGATTTGACTGAGAAACTCATTGCTCTTCTATAGCTAGGCATAGATGGAACTTCCTTTTTGTGTTTCATGGAAAGAGCACAAACAAGTAAGAGTGGGCGGCATAGAGCAGTGTTCATGTCGCACTCCCTGTCAGTACCTGGCCCAAGCCAGGGAAGCTAATGATCCAACCAGTGGACCAAAATTGATGATAAATCTTGGTCACATGCCATCTGAGGTACATTGTGCATATGCTAAGAAGAATGGCAAGAGCAGAAACTCTGAATTGCTGTCACTACTGCTGCAAAATCTCTCCATTAAAGTCTCAGTCCAATCCAAGTCTTCATTTTTTTGCGAACAGGAGCTGCTAACAGAGAGTTTCACAAGGGAGTTATCCAGGTGAAGGAGGAGCAAATACAGGACCCTTGGGGTAAGTGACTGTCTGTCTGTAGTGTGTGTTTGTTTGTGTTTGGGGGTTACTTGCTGTGTGCTGAGCTTGTGTTTGTCAGTCTGTTTGTTTGGTTGGTTGGTTGAAGGACCGTGTGCTGTGGCTGGCAGTTGGAAGCTGTGAGCTTCAAAGGAAGGTCTGAAAGCTAGAAGCCTCTGGTAATTGGCTGAGCCTTAATCAGTGGGCGGGGCATTCACCCAGGCCAGGGCTTTATAAAGCAGCGCACAAGCGACCAGGGAGCTTTTGCGAACAGGAGCTGCTAACAGGGAGTTTCGCAAGGGAGTTTGGAAGGGGAGTGGGAAGGGAGCGAGGGTCCCTTGCTGGTTTTATCTGTTTCCCTTTATTCCCCTTAAAACCTATAAACCAAACTGAAGTGTGACTTGGGAGGGCTTTGTTCCAGGTGGGCCTTGAGTGGGCCTGACTGTTATAAAAAGGCAGTCAGCAGCGAACCGAGGAGGCTAACAGAGGGAGTTTGCCTGGGAGTTCGCGGAGAGCCCACTGAGGCTTACATCTCGCGGGCTTCTGTGAGTTGCTGCAACAGCTGAGGAAGCTCTTAGAAGGAAGGTGATATGGAAGGTGAGCGTTCAGTTGTTGTAACCTGCACAGGTTGTGCCATGTTTGTATTTCTTCCACAGGACAGAAGCGACTTTGTCTGTACAAAGTGCAAGCTGATCTCCATATTGGAAGAGAAGGTTCGAGGTCTGGAGAAACAAGTATCGACCCTGCGTTGCATACGAGAAAATGAAGATTTCCTGGACAGACGTCAGGATATGCTTCTACGGGCACAACGTTCTGAAGAATCGGAGCAGGTTGCGCAGAGGGGACTGAGGGACGGTGAAGAAAATTGGCAGCATGTGACCTCCAGAAGAAGGAAGAGGAGCGTCCATGTACCAGCAATGGAGATACAGGTGAGCAACCGTTTTCATGTTCTCTCCACAGGTACTAATGCGGAGAGTGGAGTAGATGATACATCTGAGGGAAGGGAGCAGAAGGAGACTCCACCGATTGGAAGGCATGAGATGCACTGTCCTAGGGATGGGGGTTCCACGACCACCGCTCCCAAGAGAAGGAGGAGGGTGGTGGTGGTCGGGGACTCCCTCCTCAGGGGGACTGAGTCATCTATCTGCCGCCCCGACCGAGAAAACCGAGAGGTCTGCTGCTTGCCAGGAGCTAGGATTCACGATGTGACGGAGAGACTGCCGAGACTCATCAAGCCCTCGGATCGCTACCCCTTCCTGCTTCTCCACGTGGGCACCAATGATACTGCCAAGAATGACCTTGAGCGGATCACTGCAGACTACGTGGCTCTGGGAAGAAGGATAAAGGAGTTTGAGGCGCAAGTGGTGTTCTCGTCCATCCTCCCTGTGCAGGGAAAAGGCCTGGGTAGAGACCGTCGAATTGTGGAAGTCAACGAATGGCTACGCAGGTGGTGTCGGAGAGAAGGCTTTGGATTCTTCGACCATGGGATGGTGTTCCAAGAAGGAGGAGTGCTAGGCAGAGACGGGCTCCACCTAACGAAGAGAGGGAAGAACATCTTCGCAAGCAGGCTGGCTAACCTAGTGAGGAGGGCTTTAAACTAGGTTCACCGGGGGAAGGAGACCAAAGCCCTGAGGTAAGTGGGGAAATGGGATACCGGGAGGAAGCACGAGCAGGAGAGTGCAAGAGGGGAGGACTCCTGTCTCAGACTGAGAAAGCGGGACAATCAGCGAGTTATCTTAAGTGCCTATACACAAATGCAAGAAGCCTGGGAAACAAGCAGGGAGAACTGGAAGTCCTGGCACAGTCAAGGAACTATGATGTCATTGGAATAACAGAGACTTGGTGGGATAACTCACATGACTGGAGTACTGTCATGGATGGATATAAACTGTTCAGGAAGGACAGGCAGGGCAGAAAAGGTGGGGGAGTTGCATTGTATGTAAGAGAGGAGTATGACTGCTCAGAGCTCCGGTATGAAACTGCAGAAAAACCTGAGAGTCTCTGGATTAAGTTTAGAAGTGTGAACAACAAGGGTGATGTCGTGGTGGGAGTCTGCTATAGACCACCAGACCAGGGGGATGAGGTGGACGAGGCTTTCTTCCGGCAACTAGCACAAGTTACTAGATCGCAGGCCCTGGTTCTCATGGGAGACTTTAATCACCCTGATATCTGCTGGGAGAGCAATACAGCGGTGCACAGACAATCCAGGAAGTTTTTGGAAAGTGTAGGGGACAATTTCCTGGTGCAAGTGCTGGAGGAACCAACTAGGGGCAGAGCTCTTCTAGACCTGCTGCTCACAAACCGGGAAGAATTAGTAGGGGAAGCAAAAGTGGATGGGAACCTGGGAGGCAGTGACCATGAGATGGTCGAGTTCAGGATCCTGACACAAGGAAGAAAGGAAAGCAGCAGAATACGGACCCTGGACTTCAGAAAAGCAGACTTTGACTCCCTCAGGGAACTGATGGGCAGGATCCCCTGGGAGAATAACATGAGGGGGAAAGGAGTCCAGGAGAGCTGGCTGTATTTTAAAGAATCCTTATTGAGGTTGCAGGAAAAAACCATCCCGATGTGTAGAAAGAATAGTAAATATGGCAGGCGACCAGCTTGGCTAAACAGTGAAATCCTTGCTGATCTTAAACGCAAAAAAGAAGCTTACAAGAAGTGGAAGATTGGACAAATGACCAGGGAGGAGTATAAAAATATTGCTCAGGCATGCAGGAGTGAAATCAGGAAGGCCAAATCACACTTGGAGTTGCAGCTAGCAAGAGATGTTAAGAGTAACAAGAAGGGTTTCTTCAGGTATGTTAGCAACAAGAAGAAAGTCAAGGAAAGTGTGGGCCCCTTACTGAATGAGGGAGGCAACCTAGTGACCGAGGATGTGGAAAAAGCTAATGTACTCAATGCTTTTTTTGCCTCTGTCTTCACGAACAAGGTCAGCTCCCAGACTGCTGCACTGGGCAGCACAGTATGGGGAGAAGGTGACCAGCCCTCTGTGGAGAAAGAAGTGGTTCGGGACTATTTAGAAAAACTGGACGAGCACAAGTCCATGGGGCCGGATGCGCTGCATCCGAGGGTGCTAAAGGAGTTGGCGGATGTGATTGCAGAGCCATTGGCCATTATCTTTGAAAACTCATGGCGATCGGGGGAGGTCCCGGATGACTGGAAAAAGGCTAATGTAGTGCCCATCTTTAAAAAAGGGAAGAAGGAGGATCCGGGGAACTACAGGCCAGTCAGCCTCACCTCAGTCCCTGGAAAAATCATGGAGCAGGTCCTCAAGGAATCAATTCTGAAGCACTTAGAGGAGAGGAAAGTGATCAGGAACAGTCAGCATGGATTCACCAAGGGCAAGTCATGCCTGACTAACCTAATTGCCTTCTATGAGGAGATAACTGGGTCTGTGGATGAGGGGAAAGCAGTGGATGTGTTATTCCTTGACTTTAGCAAAGCTTTTGATACGGTCTCCCACAGTATTCTTGCCGGCAAGTTAAAGAAGTATGGGCTGGATGAATGGACTATAAGGTGGATAGAAAGCTGGCTAGATCGTCGGGCTCAACGGGTAGTGATCAACGGCTCCATGTCTAGTTGGCAGCCGGTTTCAAGTGGAGTGCCCCAAGGGTCGGTCCTGGGGCCGGTTTTGTTCAATATCTTCATTAATGATCTGGAGGATGGCGTGGACTGCACTCTCAGCAAATTTGCAGATGACACTAAACTGGGAGGAGTGGTAGATACGCTGGAGGGTAGGGATAGGATACAGAGGGACCTAGACAAATTAGAGGATTGGGCCAAAAGAAACCTGATGAGGTTCAACAAGGACAAGTGCAGAGTCCTGCACTTAGGACGGAAGAATCCCATGCACTGTTACAGACTAGGGACCGAGTGGCTAGGCAGCAGTTCTGCAGAAAAGGACCTAGGGGTTACGGTGGACGAGAAGCTGGATATGAGTCAACAGTGTGCCCTTGTTGCCAAGAAGGCTAACGGCATTTTGGGCTGTATAAGTAGGGGCATTGCCAGCAGATCGAGGGACGTGATCGTTCCCCTCTATTCGACATTGGTGAGGCCTCACCTGGAGTACTGTGTCCAGTTTTGGGCCCCACACTACAAGAAGGATGTGGAAAAATTGGAAAGAGTCCAGCGGAGGGCAACAAAAATGATTAGGGGGCTGGAGCACATGAGTTATGAGGAGAGGCTGAGGGAACTGGGATTGTTTAGTCTGCAGAAGAGAAGAATGAGGGGGGATTTGATAGCTGCTTTCAACTACCTGAAAGGGGGTTCCAAAGAGGATGGATCTAGACTGTTCACAGTGGTACCAGATGACAGAACAAGGAGTAATGGTCTCAAGTTGCAGTGGGGGAGGTTTAGATTGGATATTAGGAAAAACTTTTTCACTAGGAGGGTGGTGAAGCACTGGAATGGGTTACCTAGGGAGGTGGTGGAATCTCCTTCCTTAGAGGTTTTTAAGGTCAGGCTTGACAAAGCCCTGGCTGTGATGATTTAGTTGGGATTAGGTCCTGCTTTGAGCAGGGGGTTGGACTAGATGACCTCCTGAGGTCCCTTCCAACCCTGATATTCTATGATTCTATGATTCATTTAGGTTTCACTTAGAGACTTTGAAGTTTTACCAGAGGTAAGATTTCATGTCAGAGTTTTTGGAAAATAGAATGTCACTTTTTTTTATGCATTGATTTTAATGATAATTCCTGTCTAAATTACCTCTTAGCTCTTTAGTTATAGAAGAGCTTTGTAATCTGATGAGCTCACTGATTATTATCTTCTCTCCCTCTTATAACTGGATCTTCATAACTGTCATCTTTCTCACTCTTTGCCCTCTCCCCCATCCATAATTTGAAGGTTGAAGATTTCTGACAAAATTACAGACACTAAAACTTACCTTTCTTTCATGATAACCTGCCTTCTCTCTCTACCTCTCTTCTCCCAAAATAGACAAATACTTTTTTGAAGCAAACCAACCCCCCAAAACCGCCCCCCCCCCAAAAAAACAATGAAAAAAAGAAACCCAACCAAAATACAGGAAATGGTAGTTTGTTCTAGTTAAAAATAATTCTTCTCCGTATTTCTCAAAGGGTTTGTTCTACCTGAAAACAAGTTCAATTTTTAATCTCCATATGCCATGACACGTGGACCTTACCACACAGTAAATGGAACAGTTCCCCTTGCATCCGAACTGACACTGTCCTACCAGGATCAAAATTAGCAGTCTATATCAGGGCTAACTCTCACTCACACACACTCTCTCTAGCACCAGGAATCTTTACTAGGGCTAGAATCTTCATCTCCCAACACACCAATTGGGCCTACTTGCACACACATGCCAACATCACTACTTCCCCTACTCCCTGACCCCCAAAATGAGCATGGAGAAAACCTCCTCCGCACCAGGGCCAGCACTACTCCACACTCCTAGCAAGTTCAAGCACCCTTGTCACCCCCTCACCATTACCATCTTTGATGGGGTCAGCCAGGACCACTTGTACGTGGGTGAGAGTGAAGAATGAGGCTGGCTAGGTGGCTGGCTGCATTGGAATTTGGTTCTCAGAAAGGGGAATCTGCACTGGACAGGAGGTACGTTAGTTGTAGCCTGTACTTGTATCTGGACTATGTATCTGTATCTGGACTGTGAACCACCAGTGCACCATGTATTTATGTTTTAAATGTAAGGCCTGGTCAGAAAATTAGGTCAGTTTAACTATGTTGGTCAGAGATGTGAAAAATTCACACCCCTGAGCGACACAGTTAAACCAACCTAAGTCCCTATGTAGACAGTGGTAGCTTCTTCAGTCAACCTAACTACCACCTCTTAGATGAATTACCTATGCTGATGGGAGAAACCCTCTTATCCTCAGAGGTAGTGTCTACACTGAAACACTAGAGCTGTGCCACTGCAGTATTGCAGCTATGCCACTGTAGCATTTTAAGTGTAGACAAGCCCTAAGTTCTCCAAATGTGTCATGTTGGCTAAATGTGTTGTGTATCTCTCAAGAGAGGATTAAAGATATGATAAAGACCTACTAGTGCTTCCAGCTAATGGAGACAGCTACTGGAGTTGCAGTGGTAGAGACCTATGTTTTGGAATTGAAGGATCAAGGTTTCCACCCCATTAAGGAACTATCCTGTGGGATCATTACAATAGCAATATACAGGATAAAAAACAAGCAAAAATCTACCACATAATTATATACATTATATTTGGTATCTTAGATGTAGCTGTACAGCCCCTTGAAAGGTATTATCAGAGGACTTTGAAGCCCCCAAGTTAACTCAAAAAGCCTGTAATTTTTACAACATGTGGTTTCAAAAGCAATGGGTGCTATAATTCCCTTTGTCTTATGGGACCACAAAGAATATACAATAGATTTCCCATTCAAACTGAAAGTGTTCACGAATAAATATTTTAATACATATCTGTTACAATAATTGTGTAGCTTCTTGATAATGAATATATCCTATATAGCTCTCTGAGGGATACTTCTGTACTCACTTCAGAGCAATTCTGTATCAGATTGATAATTCAATTTAGAACTTTGCAACATAGCTCCTAACTACCCCAATTGAAGCAAGATGCAATAAGCATGGCTTAGTTTTCTAAAAGCATGATAGTTATAGCATCTGTTAGTTGTCCCAAGATTATTTTTGATCATTGTCTGTGTAGAAAAGTAGTTTTGGAAGGCAGAGAGTATGCTGGTAGTTTATAATGTCACTGAAAAGAGAAAAGCAGTATATCTCTACAGTCACAAAAAAGAAGATCAATTTAAGCTTTCTACTGAAGATTCCTTTTCCCAGGTGGTCAATTGCACTTGTCATCTGTTATTTTGGAAAATGCACAGAATTTAATAGATGAGGTATATCAAACTAACTACATTAGGAACATACCAGCTGTCAATATGGCTTCATCCCAACAGCATCTTTTGGGAAAAGCAAATTCTGAAATGCAGACAGTATACTATTAGTCTGATAGAATGATTATAAGTTCCGCCATCTGTTGCATATTTCACAATTAATTGTGATTTGTATCAACAGATATTTTCAAAAAATTCAGATTTTCTCTTTTATATGAGAAACAACAAAACATAACAGCAAGACATTATATCAAGTAATGACATACCAATGCTGGAGCTAAATCAGATAAGTTGCAGGATGGTTTTACAAGGTAGATATCCAGGGTACTAATTATAGAAAATAGATCTAAAAATATCAATGTTAGAACACAAAAATTACAAGATCGAATTATTTATTCTGTCTTAAAAATCTTTACAATATTGCTTTTCAAAACTATACCATTGTGTCTGGCTCAGTCATATACAATTCATATTTAACTTTTCAGAGTTCATTTTAGAGTAAGTTTAATTATACACATGTGTTTAATCAAAAATAAACGTAAAGGCTAAAAAGTTTACAAGCTGCTCTAGAACCATATGCATTACATAGAAATGTTTCACTTGTAAGATAAAATCTCCAATTGCTGCATTTAATTCATAATATCATGAACACATTTAGAGTTGGATGACAGATGAAAAGACAAAATTTCATGAAATACAGCCCCAGATGATGTTTAAATTTTAAAGAATGAACCTTTAATAAAATCTTATAATGTTTAAGGTTTGTCTCTTGGCCTGTCAGTGCTCTACCCTGGTCTTTTAATTGTTCTTGTTGTTTTGTCTAACATGATCCCCATCTGTTGCCAAGTGAAAGGCCTAGTTCTAGTCCCAGCTACGATTCCGCCATCTTGGCTTGCTGCCTGCAGCATTAACAGTCTCTGTACAGTGCTGTTGGTCTACTGAGTTCATTTAAAAATGTAATAAAACTTTGGTAGAAACAACTTAATTGAAGGAGGAGTCTAGATCTATAGCCAATAATATAAAAAAGATATTAGAACAAATGACGTGAGGGAAAAACTAAACAAAGACTGGTATAAATTAGAAGTTTAATAAAACCTTTACCAAGTAGTATTTGACTATTTTACAGTTATTCATGAGTTTCAGACACCTTCTGATATAATGGGACAGTGCACCACCAATCTCCAATAAATGGCCACTAATTCCAATAAAAATAACAATTTAGCATGAAGACAAAACCAGAAGCAAACTTGACCATATACAATAGTAACCAGCCAAACCTTACAGGAAAAGAATAGATAGGAAGAAAAATAGGTTTCCAAAAGCCTTAGCCATGGTGGATAGAACAGTTTTATGAAAGTTGCTATGCCACTACAGAACTCCTCAGAAATTTGTGATCATTAAGAGCTCCTATGAAAATATGACATGCTAAGTAAAATGTAACAGTGGACTAAACCATTCAAGGTTACTACGGGCATCAGACAAGGGTGTCTTCATTTTTTTTTTCTTCTGGTAGTGGAGTGGGTAATCATAGAATTGTAGGACTGGAAGGAACCTCAAGAGGTCATCTAGTCCAATCTCTTGCACTCATGGCAGTACTAAATATTATCTAAACTATCCCTATCAGGTGTTTCTCTAAACTGATCTTAAAAATCTCCAATGATGGAGAATCCACAACCTCCCTAGGAAATTTATTACTACCCTGACAGGAAATTTTTCCTAATGTCCAACCTAAACCTCCCATGCTGCAATTTAAGCCCATTGCTTCTTATCCTATCCTCAGGGGCTAAGGAGAACAATTTTTCTCCCTCCTCCTTTTATGTATTTGAAAACTGTTATCATGTCCCCTTTCAATCTCCTCTTTTCCAGACTAAACAACCCCATTTTTTTCTATCTTCCCTCATAGGTAATTTTTTCTAGACCTTTAATCATTTTTGTGGCTCTTCCTTGGATTTCTCCAATTTGTCCACATCTTTCCTGAAATTTGGCACCCACAACTGGACACAATACTCCAGCTGAGGTGTAATCTGTGTGGAGTAGAGTGGAAGAATTACTTCTCTTCTCTTGCTTACAACACTCCTGTTAATACATCCCAGAATGTTTTCCTTTTTTGCAATAGCATTACATGGTTGACTCATATTTAGCTTGTGATCCACTATGACCCCTAGATCCCTTTCTGAAGTACTACTTGCTAGGCAATCATTTCCCATTTTCAATGTGTGCAATTGATTGTTCGTTCTTAAGTGGAGTACTTTGCATTCATCCTTATTGAATTTCATCCTTCCTAAATGCTCCTATGAAGAGGATTAAGTTTGCATATTTCCTTGAAGGCCAAGAAATGTAGGCTACATCAGTCATAGTTTGGGGCAGAGAGCAAATTCCAAACCCAAAGGTTCCCATGCAGATGACGTCCTGCTGGCAGCCCCCTCTTATATCAACACAGCTCCATATCAGGGCTAGCACTGATCTCAACTTCAACACTATGGCACAGTCTTTCAGGAAAGTAGGTCCAAGCCATGTAGGGTTTTATAGATCGAAAAACAAATCAGATGCCACCCATTAATCTATAGTCAACCAGTGCATACCATGGGATGTTCTGATGTAAATCTCTCAATCTCTCATGTTGAAACTGTATGAATAATTGAACAGTCATTGAAAGAGGGAACTGGATCTTGAGACTCCCAGCTCCTAGGTGGGTGACCTAACCACCAGCTATAAAAGCTATTCACTTTCTTTGGCCCAAAGACTATTTCAGTATTTATCCAAATTGGAAAGCTTCAACAGGAGGGACTGAGTGAGCCTCATATCAGAATATCCCATAGCCAGTGGTTAGGGCACTCTCCTTAGAGGGGGGAGATCCCCATTCAACTTATTTCTCCCAATCTAGCAGAAGGGGGAATTGAGTCTGGGTCTCCAACATCCCAGATGAGTGATCTAGCCACTAGGCTAACCCTTATAAGGGAGGCACTACTGAATCCTCCTCATCCAACTTTGAATGTGGTCTGATCCAGTAGGCATGCTCAGAGAATGCTCACCAGAATGGGCCCTGAAGGCTAATATCTTCCCAGGTTTGTGGATTGTTGGGGTTTAGGCATGAGCTAGGTATCTGGATGCGTAGAGTGAGGCAGCAATGCATATGTCCAGAGGCAGAAACTTAGGTACCCAGGGACATTTTATAGTGAAAATTTAGGCACCAACTAAGTTTAGGTGCCTACAGGGTTAGGCAGCAGTCAAGCAGGTTTTTTAGGTGCCTAAATCTGGCATTTGTGGATCTTTGCTGAAGCCATCTTATATATGTATACATACACTCACACACACATATTAGTAGAAAGTCTGTGTTGTTGCATGGGTGTGGCATTTGGGCCAAGTAATCCACTATCTGTGCAGTCTCCCTCATACAACCAATGAAATTGTTGCTTGCAAGTTAACTGTAGAGTAATGGTCATGATTGCTTGAGTTACTTCTGAAAGCACAATGGACTAGGGCTCTTTGCATGGCAATAGATACGTGCCTTCCTTTAGATGTACACTACACAGGTGTAATTTGTAAAGTCAAAATGGCTGAGGACCTAAAAATTGGAGGGTAAGAATACGTGAATCTCAGTAATGACTGAACCTGGTGATTTCTTAACAAAAAGAGCTCTCAGCCATGCTTATAGCTGCTTCCATCACTTCACATTGAGTCATCAGATATTCTAGGATTCCAAGTGACACACAGAGTGACAATCCTGGAATCTTACTATAGAGACATAATTTCCTTCTACTTGCTGAGCTAATGGGTTTATTCCTTTAGTTCACTGAGTAAACACTTTTGTTTTTGGAGCCAAAGCCCATGTGAGTTCCATTTTAGAGGCTATATGAATTTTGAGGGGGTAGTCAGCTGACCGCCTTTGGTTTCTGAATACACATTGCCACCGTTCATTACAAATGCACAGCACATTTTGTCAAGAAAGGAAGACAGCACACATCACAAATGTATTGCCAAGGTTATGATGCTGGCAGACAATCAAAAAGCTCCATTTGTGTTCAGTGCTATAAAACCATTTCATAATATTGATTATTAAACTACATTAAGAACTAAAAGCCCTTATATGGGTATTTATGTTTAAGAGAAAACACATTTATAGAAGATATTTAACAATGTTGTATCCCAATGACAAATACTATGGATAATATACTAGATAAGCAGAACTCCTCCCGAGATGCTCTGTTCTGTGAAGGCATTTTGAAGGTAGTATTGCATTCTTTTATTATTATTATTATGAATTTAAAATAGTACTTTAATTCCTGGTCATTATAAATGATAAGTGAATTGAGAGGAGATTCATTGCCTGACAAGGCACTTCTCCATCCCCACACAAGCTCTAGAGATCAGAGTCATTTGTTGATAACATTTTCATGCTGATTACATTAATCTGATCCTTTTGGATGCACATAAAAGATTTCTGCAGACATCCACACTGAGAATGAAGGTGTGGCCGCCTGCTAGGAACTGGTTCCAGCTTCCTCACTTTATAGTTGCACCTGCTGTCAGTAATTATGCTGTGTTCAACATTTCTGGTTTTATTCCCTCATCAAACAGCAGCTCCAACAATGTCCTCTTTAGCTCAGTATTTTGCCCATCTTTCTCCTGTGGGTACGTCCAGACTACCCGCCCGGATCGGCGGGTAGCCATCAATGTAGCGGGGATCGATCTATCGCGTCTCGTCTGGACGCGATAGATCGATCCCCGAACGCGCTCCCTTCGACTCCGGAACTCCAGCAGGGCGAGCGGAGTTCGGAGTCGACGTGGGAGCCGCGGCCGTCGATCCCGCGCCGCGAGGACGCGAGGTAAGTGCGGGTACTTCGAAGTAAGATACTTCGACTTCAGCTACGCTATTCTTGTAGCTGAAGTCGCGTATCTTACTTCGACATCCCCCCCTAGTGTGGACCAGGCCTTAGAGTCACCATTCTCATTTTACCTCTGGCATTTACATGAGACCCACTGAATCCCATTACTATGCTACATCTCCATCTTCACGCATGTACCATTCAAGTTATTTTGCATTGAAAGTACAGTGAGTACGTCTTGAGAGACTCTACACCGGTGCAAGGGTCTGTAGTAGCAGATTTTGATGCAAGATCAGGGCCTTAATTAGAATCTGTTTACAAAATGACTCATTAAANCATTCTCATTTTACCTCTGGCATTTATATGAGACCCACTGAATCCCATTACTATGCTACATCTCCATCTTCATGCATGTACCATTCAAGTTATTTTGCATTGAAAGTACAGTGAGTACTTCTGAGAGACTCTACACTGGTGCAAGGGTCTGTAGTAGCAGATTTTGATGCAAGATCAGGGCCTTAATTAGAATCTGTTTACAAAATGACTCATTAAATTGAGCCCTGTGCTACCTTATTGCCTCTTACTAGCCACCTGCTAACTCACTCTCTATTCCTAGATCTCTAGCCTAATGGCTCAAAGGGCTATTTCTAACGCAGCTTGGTCCTTTTCCCTTTTTCGTTGCTTATTTTCCATTGAAATAGTTGAAATGAATTACCTTACTTGCCTATCCATTAATTATACCAGGAGTGGTTATTGATCCTCTTTGCACTTCTTACCAGTATCACTGCCAGCTATCAGGGATCCTGATTCTAAAGGTTCCCATAACTGAGATCCTCGGAAGTGCATCAAAAACATTTCTCATGGTAAATCTCAGCCTCTTAGTGCCTTCTCCTTCTTCCCTATCTCACCGTGATTCTAGCATTACATTCCTATGTAAGAACTGCCCTGGTCACAATCACAACTCTTTCCATGTGTCTCCTCCTGTGGCTACAGCATGGATTTATACCACAGTCATTCCTTTAATTAGTCAGTAGCAGCTCAATTTTCAGCATGAAACACAAGTTTAATATCTTTCAGAGAAGTTGTAAAACCAGGGTCATGATCACCCATGGTAATTAAAGATCCTATGACATTTCTTTGCAAGAGCAGAAGTGTCCTGCTGCTGTACTGGCCAAATTCCAATTTTAGGAATGGATTCTGCAGTCAGATCAAATCTTGCAGTTTCAAATATATATGATATTCATCTTGACTTCCTTTCATAAGTTACTGTGTAGTGCTGCAGTATGTTTTTAAAGAGTTGTTGAGTTTCATCCCAGTGGTGAAATATTTCATATTATATTATACATTTTATAAGATAACTTGCAAAGCATTTTTAGTCCTTATGGATAAAAGACATTCAATAAATGTAAGTTAATATGTACAATTAACTTGCTTCCCTGCCATCCAAGTGGTAAAAATACTTATACAGTAGGGCTCTAGCAATACTTATTGTGGTGCTTTCTGACACCCCAGACTGCCTTCAACTAGTAGCAGATGCTAACTAGAAAGAGCCCATGGGAAAGAAAAAAAAAACACAGAACCTATGGAATTTGTGAAAGACAGAACTGAAAGCCACTGATGGACATATATGTGGTATACATTCTTTTGGTCTCCAAATAGCTCTTAACATTGACAGAAATCCTGTTTGCCCTCGTTTGTTTAATTTCTTTCTCTAAATGCCTTTGTTTTGTGAAGAGGCGTGTGGGTGAAAAAACTTCATAGAGGGAAATGCTGTGTAAGCAAATAGAGGTGCCTCGTTCATTGCATGATTTGTAGCCTCCAGGGTGTTACTCAAAGTCCCACAGACAGTGAATCCTCTATCTTCCTTATTTCTATAGTTATGTTGTGGGATGCACTGTCTCTTCCACTACAACTCACCTCTTCTATGCACTACTATTACTGTTGCTCCAGTAGGTGAATGCAGAGTTGTTTAGTTCCAGTATAAAATGTGTTTATACTATGGAGAACTAATTTAGGATGCTGTAGTCATTCCAAGTAGTCAGGTAGCTTTAAAGTGAAGAAGTGGATTATTTCTTTTTAGGAAAGAAAATAAAGTGAAAAAAGATTAATTTATCAGAAAGCATTGTATTACATCCCTGTTGATATATTGTAATTTAAAAGCAATGACAACAACAGGGGTCTGTACTTGATTTGCTGCAGCAAATGTCTTACTCACATGGGTGCTCAGAATGTGTTCTTTGTTGTGTTTCTAGCCCACACCATTTATTTCAGGTCTTTCAGAGTTGTAATAGGCTCCGTTTAGCTTAACTCTTAACACTGTACTATTCTTGTATTCTATGCTCGCTGTGTTTCTTGGCAAGGACATCAGGAGGCTGTGAATATGAGGGGACATAAAAACATAAGAATGGCCATTCTAATATCCGAGTATCCTGTCTTCTAACAGTGGCCAATGCCAGATGCTTCACAGGGAGTGGACAGAACAAGGCAATTTATCAAGTGATCCACGCCTGTCATCCAGTCTTAGCTTCTAGCAGTTAAAGTTTTAGAGACCCTCCTCCCATCAACATGGGGTTGTATCCCTGACCATCTTGGCTAATAGCCATGTCATAGGTTTCACCCCCACTCTGAACTTTAGGGTACAGATGTGGGACCTGCATGAGAACTCCTAAGATTAATTACCAGCTTAGATTAATATGCTGCCACCACCCAAATATTTGAGTAATTTGGGAAACTCTGTCTTCTCCCCGAAAATCTTTGCCTCCCAAGTACTATAACCCTTCCCTGGGTAGCCTTGAGAGACTCCTCCACCAATTCCCTGGTGAACACCGATCCAAACCCTTGGATCTTAAAACAAGGAGAAATTAACCATCCTCCCTCCTTTCTCCCACCAATTCCTGGTGAGTCCAGATCCACCCCCTTGGATCTTAAAACAAGGAAAAATCAATCAGGTTTCTAAAAAGAAGACTTTTAATTAAAAAAAAGAAAGGTAAAAGAAAAACCTCTGGGAGATAACATACAAGCTGATCTTACAGACAACAGATTCAAAACACAGAGGATGTTCCCCTGGGCAAACCCTTAGTTACACAAGAGAATAGCCAATTTGATTATTCCTAATGCACAAGACAAGTTACAAAAGAAAATAAACATAAACTAATTCCTTCACTAAATACTCACTACCCTGTTTGATTCCTGATTCCTTTTCCTCTCCGGCCAGAACTGAAACTGAACTCAAAACAAAGGAACTTCCCTCCTTATTTTGAAACATCTTGTCCCCACATTGGTTCCTCTGGTCAGATGTCCGCTAGGCTAGGTGAACTTATTATCCCTAAAAGAGGCATTAACCCTTAACTGTCTGTTTATGACAAGCCATTTGTAGACCTATCTTCCATGAACATATCTAATTCTTTTCTGAACCCAGTTATAGTTTTGGCCTTCACAACATCTCCTGGCAACAAGTTCCACAGGCTGACTCTGTCTGTGTGAAGAAATACTTCCTTATGATTGTTTTAAACCTGCTGCCTATTAATTTCATTGGGTGACCCTCATTCACATGTGATGAGAAGGGGTAAAAAAACAGTTCTGTATTCACTTTCTTCATATCAGTTATTATTTTATAGACCTCTATCATATCATCCTTCAGTTATCTCTTTGCAAGCTGAACAGTACCAATCTTTTTAATCTCTCATCATATGGAAGTTGTTCCATACCCCTAATCATTTGTGTTGTTTTTCTCTGTATATTTTCCTATTCTAATATATCTTTTTTGAGTTGAGGCAAACAGAACTGTATGCAGGATTCAAGGTGTGGGCATACCATGGATTGATATAGTTATATTATGATATGACCATTGTAACATCTCCTGGGCTGGCACTTCTGTGTCTCAAGTTGCCTTTCAACCAAAAACAAAGAGTCTCTCTGTTAAAAGGCTCCTTCTACGTAAAAGAGAAACCATTTGAAAATGTCCATTACTTCTGATGCCTAGTGTAAACCACATAGAGGCTAAAGACCTGTGGATAGAGACTTCCCACCAATTTGTGTCCCAAGCTATATACATGCCTCTGTCATACTTCCAAACAGTCTGGAGTCTCCCCCACCCCATGCATTAGTAGCATACTTGTGCAACTGCCATGCTGCCGCTAGCTTTCTGCAGGTGCCTGCTCTGCTTTTTGTGATCTCTCTGTTTGTCACCCCCTCTTGTGGGGTCAGAACAATTGTACTAATTCAAATAGCATTAATTCAGTATTTTCCAGCCTAAGTAACCTCCACAATGTTTAGGGGACATCATATGCAGCACAGCTCTGTGGTACGCTCCATTCCAGAACTTCTACAAATCTATATGCATTCCACTGGATACAGAGTATGTCCTGCCACAGCCATTCTACTTTGGGTGCTACTACTCATGCAGCAAGTTCCTACAAATTCTTTCTCTTTGCAATGAGTAAGAGAATGGAGCATATGATCCAGAAACAATAGCTCATATATCTGCTATTTAACTTCCCAGCTGGGCTGAAAACATTGTGATACCGCACCTCACACTATTTACACATTTCCATGTCTGGTCCTGGCTGGAATTAGGAAGTGCTCAATCATGTGAAAATTAAAACCAACGTACAATCTGAAGGCTAGCTGAACATCTCTGAATTTGAAAAGTGTCTCAGTTTGGGACTGACTTGAGTTTAGATAATGATTTATTCTTACTTTTTCCCAAACCAGTTTGCCTGAAGCGAGTTTTGACCCATATATCACATTGCCGGAAAAAATGAAACTGTTATCACCTCACATGATTGCACATGGGCTGATGATGAAAAGAATTATATTTTTAAATGAAGAAGCGTGTTATAAATTGTTTACTACTGCTCCTTTAAATACCTCTGGAAGGTGGAAATTATCCACAGAATTGGTACAGAACGGGCACCACTCATATGCACTCTTTCATATTACCCCACAGCAGCAGCTGCTTCAAGCCTGTTTTGGAGTCTCCACGGGCATTAACTTTTGATCAGTCAGTACCAATGTGGGCCAGTTGTGAACCAAACACATATACATTTGGCTATTCTTAATCCTCCATAGCCTATTAGCAACCATCCATCCTGGGCACAGCAGTGTGAGGGAGTCAATTATGATTATCTGGTTCTTTGTCCCTGTCCCAGTGCAAGTTAGTGTAGACTGGGAGCTGTGTCAGTTTGTGCCAGTTAGGTACGATCTCTTAGGGAACAAACACCAGCTGGGCATAGCCAGAGCACAGCATGCTCTTGCCACTCCTTGTCCCGCCAGCACCCTCCCAGTATGCCCTTCCCTGCCTTTGACATGCCACATGTGCCGTGGCTTCAGGGAGAGTGCCAGAGTACCCTGCTCCACGAGCTTTTTGCCTGATGGAAAGTCCTGCACAGGGGACTTACAGGTTGTTTAAATTCCCTTTGTTTCATTCAGGGACCTGGGTCAGGCAATGTGCTCTATAATGTCTGATCAGTGTTTTGATGTACTGACGAATGTCTCATTTCAAATGCTGTGACTCTCAATTCTCTTTTTTTTATTTCCAAAGTTTCAGCTATTATCCACATTGAAAGTTGCAGAGCTAGCTGCAAGCTGGACACTAAACCTTCTAACTGAAATTCTGTATAAGTACAGTAGCCTTTGCATGGTTTACAAAGTCACATTTATAAGAATAGTATTGCAAATTAATAAAAAATCCATTAACTGCTATCTGTAGAAACCTCATTGTATATATTCATTTGAATAGTTTGTTTAAATGACATGTTAAAAATTTGAATGTGAAGTAGCATATTATTCATTAGTTTAAGTTACTATAAAGTTAATTAGATCATTACAATACTCCATACACTTTTAGTGAATAAAATGTATATACACAGTGACAATTCTAATCATATGAAGAAATTCTTTTTGAAAGCCTGGTTATACTTTTAACGAAGTGCTGAAGCATTATTTATCTACTTTATTTATACAGGATGTGATTTATCTGTTTCCTGGAAACTGTTTTATGATGAGTCAATAATTTTCAGTGGAGATCTTAGGGATATCATCAGTATGTCAAGAATTGAAATTATAAAGATGTCTGACACACCTAAATAAGGTCTCTTTAGTATTGATGGTGGCAGCTGGAATAGAGCTGTCGGATCCAAATTTATGAAAGCACTTCAGAGGGCAGTGGAACTACACTTTAAATATATAATAAACTCTCCTCACAGATGAAGAACAAGCTGATGCTGCTGCACTGACAAAGCAAAAAGGATTTTTTTCATATTAGAGCTGGCTGCTGTAACTGGAATGGCACCACCAACACTGTAGATATTTCTGTGGAAATGGAAGTAGATATGAGAACGCTCACATACAAACACAACGAAAGGAAAAGAAAAGAAAAGCTCATTTCAAATTAATAATCTCTTCCAGGGTTAAAAAGGAAGCAAAACATACATGATACACTGCATGAGGGCATCTCTGATAAAACAGAAAGGCTACATTTAGCCTACAGCTACATGTTTGAGCTTAAAAGGTGAGCAGTGCATCCTCCTCCTGAGACAGATAGAATGATACAGCCTGTACTATCTTTTATGGACTTTATTGAAACAGGCTTACCACCAAACTCAGCTAATAACTCCGGTAATGGACACCAAGAAAGTGTCAAATAAATAGGTTAAATTTCTCAATTAATACATATTATTTTATATTTTAAAACTAAGCCACTACTATTTGCTGACCATTCCCTTGTGCACAGTACATCACATGCAAGGGAAAAAAGAGTATAAATATCTAACATGGTATATATACCTGCACTTTGGGAAGTTGATACTCTATCAACTGAGTTAGCAAACCTGCTGATATTTAATTTGTATGAAATGACAAAGGAATTGCTCATTTTTTCTGTTGTATGAGTTTGTAGTGTCTGCCAGTATCTGAGCTTTTTGTTTCCTCAACGTTAAATTTAAGTTTAGCATGTCAGCCAGTGATTGACCCTATCCATCTGTCTATTCAAGTTCTTATCTTGGTGCTCACCAGCATAGTATCTGGGAACATTTACATTTGATCTGGGAGGTGTGATTGCCAGCTTGCCTAGAGGTGCTAGAGCTAGTGTCTAAAAATAGCACTGTGTCTGTCCTCTTGAAGGAAACAACAATATGACAGGCCTCCAAAAGATCTATCATGGATTAGAAACTAGTTAGATAGAAAGTAAGATAGAAAACAAAGGTGTATGAATAAGTGGGAAATTTTCAACAAGAAGAGAGGTTGATGATGGGATGCCCCAAGGATTTATTTATTAGTCATTTATTTAGATTTAACTACAACACAAAATGACACCTCTATGAGCTCAAGGCTCCACATGACATTAATTCAAAAATAATTACTGAGACAAAACAGCAATAAATCTCATCTCTGATCACCAAATAATAATTTCCACTCAGAAATGCATGCTTCTCACATTACCACCAAGAAAAAGCAAAAAGATATTTATCAATGATCTGCAGTGGGGTTGCAAATAATGGCAAAATTTGCCTGTGACAAAATTCGTTTGTTTTGTCAAGACTAGAGAGGACTGTGAGAACCTCAGAATTCCAGCACAGTAAGGCAAATAGCCAGCACAATGACAGATGAAGTTCAGTGTAGACAAGTGCAAGGTAATGCACATTAGAGTGATTTAAACTATTGATTCACATTTAATGGTTTCTAAATTGGCTAGAGCTCTGATCCTGCAAACTGCTCCAAAACAGACACTGGATTGGGTCTCAACCTAAGTTCCATTCCCATATCTTCCACCTGGCATGCAAGGTAACCACATCACCTCTCATTCCTCAGTTTCTCCTTCTGTAAAATGGTGATATCACCTGATACTCAATGCTAGACCAGGGTGACCAGCCAGCCACAGAGGCAATTCTTAAAAACACATAGATATGTATTACTCCAGTTGCATTCAACGCCATTTTCCCACATATTTTAGTGAATAGTATGTCCAAAGCCTTTTTCCTTCAGAGGAGTCCATAGTCTCTTCAAACAGGCAAACCCTAGCCTATGTGTCCAAAGACTCTCAAGACCAGTGCTTTCTTTCTCTGGTACTACCTCTCCTCACACCCATATCTGGTGCTGTTTCTCCTCACACAAAGTGAGGTGGATGAGGCTGTATTTTATAGGTTCCAGATCCTCGCACTCACAGCATGGTGTGTTAAAATGATACTAATTGCTCCCCTCTATCTCTATCAGAAGGACACACCCCACCAGGTGACGGGAACAATGCGCAGAGACAGGCCAACTTTCTAAAGCCTGTTTCCTGGGAAGCCAACTTCTCACAGAGCTTGGGTTTTCCTTTTTTTCCCTCCTTTTTTCACCAGTGACAGTTTACTCTGTCTCAGGTGATAATGATTTTTGCCTCCTTTGTAAACTATTTTGAGATCTGCAAATGAAGAAGGGCTAGGTACATAAGAGCCAAGTATTATTGTCTCTTCTCACCATCTCCTTGTGCACTTGCACAGGAGCAGCCAGCACCTAGTCTTATGTGTCATTATTTTACTTAACTAGTAATCCTCCTTACAGAATAGTCATAGAAGAGCTATTATTAGATTATTTCTATTAGAGAGCACTGGTTCAAAAGGAAAATATCAACTACCACTCACAGTAATACAAGCTCTACACATACTGGCTTATCCAGAGGTACACTGAACCCACTTGGTGTAATAAAACTGCGAATGAGACTGGCTTTAGAATTGACAGTTATAGAAACAATGTCTATGGCCCTGATCCTTCAAACTGCTCAGTGTGAATGGACTTCACATGGGCTCCAAGGTCTACCTACACCCAGTAATTTGCAAGATCAGGGTCTGAGTTCCCGACAGGAAGAACTTTTGCTAAAATGACATTCTCAATAGTGCTGTTGTAGAGCAACTGACACAACCACAACATTTTGTTGCTGACTATGGGATTCATATAACTGTGAGCAGCAGAACATCCACAGGCATCCAAACATTCACTCACATAGCCACACTCCAAAGTGCATGAGAACCAGGATTGCAATTAAACTTCTTAAGGTCCTATATTTATGTGGTTCTAAAGATGCCTTGGATAGCTTATCTCAGCTTTACAAAAACTGAACAGGCAGCTGCCAGAAGTGGTTTTGTACCATCTATACACAAAGGACCTCTGATTTATTCCTATTAAAGCCACATTTCAAAATGTTTAACAGCCACATGTCTGATATCTCAGGGTTATTCATTATAATAGTCTGTCATCAGCATCTAATGTGATCTTAACAACTTCTTTAGTTTAATATCCATGTTTCAATACTCGTGGGCTCTATTATAAAGTCCAGTTGCAAAGGTGGCCAGGGGTCGCCCTGTTAAACCCTTAAAGAGTAAATAACTGGGAAATGAGTTAGCTACATGTAATTATGAACCCTTAGGTTAACTGTATTCTATAATTTTCATCATGTCAGAAACAAGGAATTGGATTAAATATATATATATACATATCGGTGAGGCCAGGCAGAAAAGGTTGCACTTGTGCGGCCTCTGCTATGTGATATCAGAGAACTTCATTCTCCAGAACTGTTAACTGGCAAATTTCAGGAACACTACATCCAGTTAATAGTTTATATATAGAAACATATATAACAGAATACTTTCCACACAGAGTTGTTCATTGACATCATTTAACACCAGCTGAGGATCTGGCACCTAATTTTAAGGAGCTCCTTCATGATTGAAAAAAAATCAAAGTCTAGTATTTTTCATTAAAATAATACAATGAAAAATTATAATAATATAGGTCAAGTTCAAATGCTATCCTAGGAGAGGAAGAATGGTCAGGTGCTTATCACACTAGTCTGGGTTTGGAGAGCCCTTGTTCAAATTCCTGCTTTGCCATAGGTTTTATGTGTGCCCTTGAACAAATTACTTAGCCTCTGTGTGCCTGAGTTCCCCATGTATAAAATGGGAATAATAGCACTTCCCTACAACACAAGGGAATGAATACACTACAATTTGTGAGGTGTTCAGATATGATGGATAATGGGGGCCAGATGAGTCCTTTCCACCGATAAGAAAAGTAATTGTATTTTCTAATAATAATAATTATGAACCTCAGTTCTTCTTAAAAAATGAGGACAGCCACCTTATAGTACAGCATTTTGCATTCCAAACTAAGATTCTTGTAACATTGTGTAAAGATGGGAAAATCTAAGTGGGTTAAAACAGAATTCATCTACATTTTGGCATGAAATGTAAAATGAAACTGTTTTTTTTTTTTTATAAGAATCGGGGAATGCTGCTTTAGCTTATTTTTAATGTGTGTTTGCTTTGTTTGGGGGTTTGCTTTGTAGTGTACAGAGTGTGGTCTAGGGATTACAGCAGGCAACTGCAAGTCCAAATGCCTGGGGTGAAATTCTGGCTCCACTGAAGTCAATGATAAAACTCTCATTGACTTCAGCGGGACCAGAATTTCAGACCTGTTTTTTCCCCTCAGCTTTGCCATTGATTTGCTGTTATGTCTCTTGCAAATCAATTCTGTGTACCTCAATTTTGCACATCTATGAAATGGATGTATGCTAATCTATCCAACTTCTTAACATTTTTAAAGTATTTTGAGCACATTGGAAGACAATTGCTGCATAGTATAAATGTACAGATACCACAGAAAAGCCAGCAGTCACCAACAGAAGTGCCAGAGAATCCACAGATATTTCTCTGAGCATAGAAGCACAAGCATAAGGAAATTCTTTCATTCTTTACATTTCTTAATTCCTGTCAGGAGAGGAGTCATAAAGGCAAAAATACCACTTGAAAGGCTGTTATTGTAGCACTAAAAGTCACTAGAATGACATTTTTTTTCTTCCAGACTTTATTGAAAACTGTAAATAAAAAAGAGCATTGTTTAGATAGATAAATGGAACTGGGAGCTCAAGGTCCTTTTTAAATACCTTTAGAGACACTTAAACTGTTTTACAACAGTTTTAATTTAATTGAATGATTTACACAACATGATAACAAGCAGAGATGTGCCAGGAATGCTATGTTTATATTGGCCACCAGTTGGATTTTTGTTTTGTGAAACCAAAAATAGGGATGGATTCATTGGTTCCTAATGAATAGACAATAGACAAAAGGTACCTGAACCACCAACTTTCCAGTTTTGCTCCCTCTCTACATCAGTAGCAAATAATGTACATCTCAAGGGTTGCACACTTCATAGCATCTGTAGTCCAAGCATATTGCTCACTTCAGGGGCTCCCTGCACCCCTATATCCCCCCTCCCCCCCCCCACACACACACACATACACACAAGTGCTCGGTGTGCCGCCCTCCTATGTTTCTCTGTTTCAAGGGCTCCCTACAAGTCCCCATCTCCTTCCTCATGCCAAGAACTCTGTGTCCTCCATGCCTTACTCTACCACATTCCAGGGACTCTGTATGTCCCCCATGGCAGGAACTCGATGTGTGCCCTCATTCTCCCCTCCCCAAATACCAGAGGTCTATCTTTGTCTCCCCTCATGCCAGGGTCTCTTTGTTCCCACCCATTTACCCCCTTCCACTCCATGGAAAGGTCTCTGCTTCCCCCTCTCCATCTCCATTCTTCCCCTTGGGTGCCCTCTTTCCCCTCCCTAACTCCACTTCTCCCAAATCTGGGTCCATCCACCCATGCACATCCAACCAGTTCCCCCACTCTAGGTCCCTGATTCCCTCATCACCAACACTCCCCTCACCCCCATTCTGTTGTGAGTCTCTGATTTGCCCCTCATTCACCCACTTCCCCCCTCTAGATATCTGCTTTCCCGCATTGCCAAGTCGACTTCCCACCCCACGCAGGCATTGCTCTCTGGGTCCCTCCTTCCACCCCTACCATCCACCCCTACTCTTCTCTGGGTTCCTCCTTCCCTAACAACACTACTGGTCCCCTGTCCTCTCCAATTCTGCTTCCCTCCTTCTCCGAATCTCCATTTCCCCCAGCCACTGCTTTCCTCCCTACAAACCCGCCCTGAAAGGATCTCTTCTTTCTGTTACAGTCCAGGTTTGGACAATGTCCCCAGACAGCAAGTTCAGTTGCTGCTTCTGATATGTGTAGGAGACAACAGAGACTCCACAGCTGCAGCACATGCAGTCTGATTTTCCTGTGACTCAAGCTTTTCCATTGTACCAATTTACACCAAAATCAATAGGCTTATGCATGTTGATGGAGTTGATCAGCTGTGTCTTTGGAAAGTTATCGAGTTACAGACAAGCAGAGAAATGCTTTCAAGTTAAGTGTGGGGCCCTGTTTTCTTAGCCAACAAATAATGGATAATGAATTCCACATTATCCAGAGATGCAGCTCAGTAGCTATTTGCTTCAGTGATAGTAACTATTGTACTATTTTTTATTCACAACATTTACTTGAGTTTAAGACTAAAACATGAAACATGAGTTTTAAAGAAAATATAACCATGGTGAAACAGCTGACTGTCAGGGTGACAGTCCTAGTCAGAATGTTTCCCTGGTTAAAAACCTGCGCTTCAGTTTGCAAACAAGTGCTGCTAATTTTTTCTAAGACACAATTTTTTTTCAAAATTATAATGTCTCTCTATCATTTAGGTCCCTAAAGTTAAAGCTTCATAACTTCTCAGTAAGTGAAAAGGGACATTTGAATAGCACACGAGGAGCTTAATAGGAGGTTGTAACAGGGGGCTCTAATGCCTGTTGTAAAATAGGACTGAAATAACTTGGGAACTGAATTCCAAATGTAAAGAGATAAAGAAGTAGATATATAGATTCCTGGCATTTTGTTTAACATATATATTTTTAAAAAGCCGCTGTTCGCCATGAAAGTATATTATTTAACACTTCTTGTAGAGTGGCATTGAAAACTAGCTATATTATTGCTGTACTTGATGCCAACCAGAAATTGCATTAGTAAGCCTGTAAGCATAAGATTCATGTACCAATTTTTCAGATTCCTGATGTTTACACAGATGTGATAACACAGCTCTGTGTTCATCCAAACTTACCCTTTGAAACTTTGGGGATACTTTTTGAAAACCAGCACCTCAACTGTACCCATAACATTTGTACATGCACATGGAAATAGGAAATTAAGTGCACAATGCATTTGTGCATATGTGCATGCATACCTTGTGAGTCCAATTTCAACTTGAAATTAGAACTTGAAAATTTACCCATTCAATATATGGCAAACAATTTACATTTCATCTCTGTATGCAAGAAATTACATAAGTAAATCCTTGCTCCTCTTGAAATGTGAAAAGGATATGTTCTCATCTTAAGCATAGATGTTTAAAGCTAGTAACCACATTTTTTCACTAACATTTTTTTTACAAATGAATGAAAAGCATCATATCAAACCATATAAAGGAAAATATTACCTTAATCAAAAACTGAGTTAAATCAGACATAAAACCAGTCCAATAATACTATGACAGCAGGAAAAACACAATGCTGGGCATCATTTTGATTCATATAAAGCTTCCATTTTAACCTCTACATTTGCAAGTTAATTGGAATACCATATAAAAAAGTAAATGATCAGCTCTCAGAAATATCAACATATCACTGTCAAAACCTGAATAACTGAGGGATTCACTCTACAACTGTTGTTCATGCTGTCTTACTTATGGTTCTATTCAGTGTGAACAAGGATTGCACAATCAGGCAAATTCACAGATTCATAGATTCCAAGGCTAGACGGGGCCACAGTCATCACCTAGTCTGCCCTCCCATATAGGCCATAGAACTTCCCCAAAATAATTGCTAGAGTATATCTTTGAGGGGGAAAAAATCCATATTTGATTTAAAAATTGTCAGTGATGGAGAATCCACCACAAACCTTGGTAAATAGTTCCAATAGCTAATTACTCTCAATGATTAAAAAAATATGCCTAATTGTTGCTAGCAAGTCATGCAAACTTCTCCTGGTCTCTCCTTCTATATGGAGTTTCTTAGGGCTTTCTAGCCACTTCTCTTTGACTTCTCCAGGGAACATTTTTATGGTCTGGTCCACCATCCCAGTTATTTTAGGGTCAGTGAGTCCAGTCTCTTTTAATCTCCTATTCAGTATATGCTGGGTACCTATCTGCTCATTGTGAAGCTAGAAACACTCCTGTTCCTGCTGTCACTGCTGTTTTACTCCTCCTTCTTGAACTCTGGGGTGGCAAGATATCACACAGTACACTTAACCTGAGAAAATCCTTTTTCTCACATGAGTATTATTAGCTAATGTGTACATTTTCTGACTTACACTGGGAATTTGTCACAAAATTCCCATTAAATTCAAATTAAATTGTATGGCTAAATTTCCATATTTATCTTTAAATATGTATAAGGGTTAAAAGATTAGCTATGCATGTAACTACATTTTAAACACCCATAAACTGATTCAATTTTTGAACAGCAATACCATGTAATTCCCATGAAAAGCCGCTTTATATTAACCTATCTTTTAAAAAATCGCCTTTAGAAATAAATCTTGCAACACCAAAGTATACCATTTCACTGTGAGTTTCACCTGGTTCCAAATACATATTGCTTACATGTGCTGTGGCAGCTGCAGACTATGACCTACAAGATGAACCCATTTCACTCATGGACGGTCTTGAGCTGATTATTGGCAGAGATTGTTAATGTTTATCTCCATAAGGGCAAAATTTCAGCCACCCAAAATGAAGCTGTGGTTAGACTCTTGCTCAAAAAGCCATCAATTCACGTTAAAGACTACCATTTATATTCCTCCTTAAATCACTGCTTACTGGAGAAGGCTATTGAGAGGGTGAAAACATAGCCAATTTAGGTTCACTTGATTTTTTTCTGACTCCCTCCAGGATTGGAATTCAAAACAATCTTGAAATTTTGGAGAATTAGTCTAAAGTCAACAGGATAAATTTGAGTAAAGACAAGTGCAAAGTATTATGATTAAGAAAGAAAACACTCAAGTGAGCTACAAAATGAGGAACAACTGGCTAGGTAGTAGTACTGCTGAAAAGTATCTGGGGGTTATAGTGGATCACAAATTGAATATGAGCCAACAATGTAATGCAATTGTGGAAAAGGCTAATATCATTGTGGGGATGTATTAACAGGAGTGCTATATGTAATACACAAGAGAACACTGACCCATTTTACTCAGCACTGACGAGGCTTCAGCTGGTGTATTGTATCCAGTTCTGGGCACCACACTTCAAGAAAGATGTGGACTACCTGCAAAAATTCCAGAGGAGAGCAACAAAAACGATAAAAAGTTTGGAAAAGCTGATTTATGAGGAAAGGTTAAAAACTAGTCTTGTTAATCTTGAGAAAAGGCTGAGTCTTCACATAAGTTAAGGGCTGTTATAAAAAGGATGGTGATCAATTGTTCTCCCAGTCCATGGAATGTAAGACAAGTAGTAATAGTCTTAATCTGCAGCAAGTGACATACAGGTTAGATATTAGGAAAAACTTTCTAACTATTAGGCTACTTAACATCTGGAATATGCTTCCAAGGAACTTTGTGGAATCCCCATCATTGTATGTTTTTAAAAAAACGTTAGAAAAGCACCTGTTGTGGATAGTCTAGGTATACTTGATCCTGCCTCTCTGCAGGGGGCTGGACTAAAAGGTGTTTGAGGTCCCTCCCAGCTCTACATTTCTATGCTTCTGTGATCAGGGCCGGCGCAACCCATTAGGCAACCTAGGCGGTCGCCTAGGGCGCTGCTATTTTGGGGGCGCCGGCGCCGCAGCTGCCCGTAGAAATTTGGGGGCGAGACCTTCTGCCGCTGCTGTTAGGGGCGGGATTTCGGGGGCAGGACCTTCTGCCGCCTAGGACGCCGGCAAAGCTGGCGCCGCTACTGTCTGTGATTATTAATTTGG
Organism: Platysternon megacephalum; assembly: GCA_003942145.1. Taxonomy (NCBI): domain Eukaryota; kingdom Metazoa; phylum Chordata; order Testudines; family Platysternidae; genus Platysternon; species Platysternon megacephalum. The sequence goes on along the minus strand of QXTE01000020.1, from coordinate 14,879,455 downwards.
TTTAAGGTTTGGGAAACATACACAGAGAGTATTAATATATTGAATGATTATGCTCTTCTGGCAATGGTCAAGTGTCCCTACTAAGTAAGTAAGATGTAACAGTAGTCTTAGATAAGATTGACCATAACATATTGCTGTGGAGTATAGAGAGGTGTATGAGGTTGTCCTTCACATACTCCATTCCTTCTTTTTTGAGTGAGCTCACAGTGCAGAGTCTTCGAGAGATCATTGTGTCATTCTTCTTGCTTAATGCTTCTATGCAGTCAGTAATGGAGATTCTGAGTCTTTTGGAGATGCAATATCACTAGTGACAGTAAAGACACTATAGTGTGTGTGTGTGTGTGTGTATCAGTCCATTTTCATCAGATCTGAACTGTACAGATTCCTTGCTTTCTCAGTGTCTATCCAATATAGAGAGCTAGATCAGAATTAAATGGCTCAGACACAACCTGAAAAAGATGCTGGTGATGCTGGCTGGAAGGGGAAGCAGCTAGAGGAAAGGACAATGGTTGTAACTGCTCATTGACATTAGGAGTGCATTCACCTCTGAGTATAAGGTTCACAATCTTGGGGGTTTGGGATCCTTACTGCTCCTGGATTCTTAGGTAGCAATGACGGTTATATTGATTTTATCATTTGTGGCTAAGAGGTCTTCCCTTTATAATATGGATCCTGACATAGTCATTCATTGCATTATAATCTCATGGTTGGACTTCTCCAACAATCTCTTCTTGTGGTTGTCCGAAATAGATTGCGGTTCGTTAAGCTTGGTATTGAGTGAGGAAAAACAGGCAGAACCAGAATAACAGTGAAAAGTCAAATGACTGCGTTTATTTGGGGAATAATTACAACTTGGGCTGGGGGAGTAGGCAACTTTGATTGGGTTGGTATCAAAATACAACCACAACTCAAAACACAGTAAGAATACACTGTATACTGCTCACCACACCACACCAATTAGGCAGACACACCAATCTTACAAGATAGGAATCGGGTTCGTCAGGGCAGTACCCGGTGCAACACAGAACAGAGACCCACGGGCCACTGCCTCAGCCACCCTTGCTTTCACACTAAGGGTAACCCAGAGTGTGGTGCGGCTGCAGCTGGGCAGATTCCACTCACATAGACCACGGGGCCTTGGTCTGCTAATCTCCAGGTGGAGACAGCTCCCAGATTCATGCACTCCAGACAAAGACAGAGCAGTGATTCACACACATAAAACAGTTTGCAATTAACAATTTACTAACAACTAGAACAACTATACATGCTAGCTAAGCAATTGTGCAATTCTGAGCTCATTAATACAACTCTGATATCCTGAGTAGATATTTGGTACCGAGGTAGGGAGGGGAAAAATAAGAGGCTAGATAAGCTAACTGTCAGATATCAAAAAACAAATACCGCACTCCAGGCGCAGCTGACCAGCAGAACAGACACCGGAAGCATGATGAGCTGACAGGGATCGGGTCCAAACGACAACGAATCCAAACGATACGACACGAGCGCGCTTTACCGGGAGGAGACCCTGGCTGAAAGGTTGATCAGGTCCTTCAGCTAACACGCGGATGCTCCACACAAATTTTGGGGGGAAAACTAGTTTTATAGAGAGGTCTCACTCCCTCGTGTCGGTATCTGATTGGCTCCCTGGTCCCTCCTCCCTCCAGGCTCCGAGCTGTTGCCACCCCACGTTGGCAGGATTTGCACACGGCACACTGGAGTTGACAAGCAAACAAGCTTGGCCTTTAGATGACTGGGTCCAAAAAGAGCGGGAAAGTGAGTCGCTGGGCAGGATTAACCTGACCTCCAGACGACCGGCCCAAAAAAAACAGGTTGCTGGGCAGAATCAGACCTTCAAACACAGAACTAGCCTGACCTTTAGATGGCCCAGCAGGAGAGAAAAAAAATACAAACAGGAGAACATACACGACCAGTGTTGCAGGGCAGGATTGAGTCTCTGCTCTTCTCCTATATACAAGAACCTAGTCCAAGATGGAGGCAGTCCTGTCCTTTTTAACAGGACAAGATCGCCGTGGACCGACAATTGGCCATACAAAGCCATAACTGCATATCGGATTGCGACAGTGGTTACCTCTGAAGATCATTCAGAAGCTTCAGCTAGAGCAGCAGACCATCAATTTTATGGAGTGAACTCACATGAGAATATTGCGCCTATGTTCCATGAACTGTACTACCAATAGTTTCCCATCTATTTACGCATGCAGCTCAGGATGCTGCTTCTAATCTATAATCCAACATGATTTGAGATGTAGTTGAAAATAAGATGAGGTGCTCTCATTGACATCTCTTACATGTGCACATTTGTAGGCTTGAGGAAGGGAATTGTCAGTGGAGAGCTCTAGAACTGTCTCCTGGTGAGGCACCGGAGCATTGGAAGATTAACATTCAGATCATTGTGCAAGACATATTTGTAGTAACGTATTTGTTTTATTTATTATTGGTTGGAGCAATATATGGAAAGGAGCTTCTCAATAGCAGATTCTAACTGTTCCAGAGAGCTTAAAACAAGTATTTTTTTAGTTTCTGTTTCTGGTTAGCTCATAAATATTTTTGAAAACAGATGTAATTTTTTCATAAAAGGAGAAATTGAATTACCACATATAATTGTTGTATCATCTTGAAAAGAGATGCCACTTGCTCTATTTTTAGTTATCTTTTCCAAAACCTTTTTGAACAAAGTCTCATGAATATATTCCTGCTATAGCTTAATATGGTCAATATTTTATTCTAACAGCCATGTTTTCCCTCAAAAATGCACCAGGTTCTGATATCAAAGGTATTTGATATTGATACCAAATAAATGGATAAAGACATGTTTTGTTCTATTTAAAAAAAAAATCCACTGCCCCACAGCGCTCAGCTGCAGTGAATACTCGGCTGAACAGTATTTATTTAAGAAGAAGCATAAGGCATCAGGATTCAATGGTATTACCTACATTTTTGAAAGAGAATTTAAGAATTCTATTCATAGGATGTCATCTCAGTTTTTTCAATGTATATGTTGGAGCCATGACACAGGCAATGGACACTTTGGCCCAAAGAGCTAGATCAACATGTCAGTTACATCCCATTGTAAGTAGGAGCCATACATGACTATTTGTACAGAGTTAAAGACAACAACTTTAGTTGCCTCGTAATTTATCAAAAGATCTAAACTACTGCAAGCTTTAAGAAAAAAAATAAACAATTGTAGATTGCTGCAGGCCTATTGGAGATAAAGAAAGTAAAACTGCATCATCCATGTAAAACAAGAGAGTAATGTATGTCATTAAACAGCTGTAGATAGAAATAAAACAAGAAATATCTCATAACATTTGTACTTATATGCTATTAAACTTCAATTTCTATGTAAATGATAAGAAACCTGCATGAGGTAGTTACAGATGTGGAAACATGAAGCACTGAAGTATTTGTGAGGAAACAATATAGCAAACCAGTTCCCAAACCCAAATACTTCAATTACTGGATAATAAAGCCTAGCACAGTCTGTCATATCAAAATGCCTCTTAAATGCAACATTTTGTAGGTCCACAGTACTCACAAGCCTTTTTGTTGTTCTTTGCAGTCTGTCAGGTTTTACCCTCTTTCTGTTTGCCACTTGTCCATGAATAAATTATGGGTGTGATTTTCAGAGGAGCTGAGCACTTGTAGCTCCGAGTGAAGTCAATGGGAAATGCAGGTCTCAGCTTCTCTGAAAATCAGGACCTACATTAGAAATCAATTTGTCCAATGTTTGTAGTTCTTCAGTGAATACTTTCATGATCATATATTTGGACTTGGTTATTCAATTTGTAGGCTGACTAGATGCCTAAATCACATCATCTGGGTTTTGTTGCTTGATTGAGGATACTTAACCTTTATAAACAGGAGTGCCTGAAGAACTCAAAGAGGCACTGAATATTTCGAGGACAGGATGTGAAGCATTTTAGACAGAAACATAAGAGGACAGAAACAATTTTTTCCTGTCCTAATTTGCATACAAAACACAATTACCTCTGGCTGTACATGGACTCCAGATTTAGATATTCTACATGTAAAGGAAAATACAAAAATAGGGCCAGGTCTATCCTACAGACCTATATCGGTATAACTACGTCATTCACGGGTGTAAATCCACACCCCTGAGAGATGTAGTTATACTGACCTTATCCCCCATGTAGACAGCACTATGTTGACAGGAGAGCTTCTCCATTGACATAGCTACTGCCTCTTAGGGAGATAGATTAACTACACCAACGGGAGAATCTCTCCTGTCAGTGTAGTAGTGTCTTCAATAAAGCACTACAGCTGTAGCATTGTATATGTAGACAAGCCCTAAACAAAGGATGTGGAAAAGGAGGCTTGGAATAAATATTAGTCACTCTACAGTAGGTGAATCATACACATTTTGATAACTGAGCTACAGTGAGATAGGAGGAGTAAACAGACAGGAGTGGAAGACAATAGTGGGAAGTAAAGGTGATAAAAATGTCTAGAGGAAGAGATCTGATGAGATCCTTCAAATTATCTGAGCTGACGTGGTGGCAAACTGCTCTCTACATGGTCAGAATAGGAATTTGTGCTACATTATGCATTGTTCTGTCCTACTGCAGAGTAGATGACTCATGCCTGCTGCTTTTACCTCTCATGTTTTGTTTTCCTCTGCATTGCTGTTATTGTGAGCACTTACCATCATTTTCTGTTAAAGACTGGATTAGAGTGATTGTTCCACCAGTGATGATAATTATTTCAGCAGAGGCTGTGAATTATGTTTTTCTAAATAAGTACCGGTATATCAGAAATCAGGCGGCATTTATTGCTTCTTTGGTGGCTTTTTGGATAGCTTCTTACTCATTTGTTGACCTCTCCTATAGACCAAGAAGACCTTTCCTCCAGCGTTTTATTATCCAGAGATGGTGTGTGTGTGTGTGTGTGTGTTGGGACTGGCCCCTTAAATTTCAGACTGGAAGTAAGCACTGCCTTCCTTTAGCATAGGAGTGGAGAGAAACATTCACCACTTCTTACATTGGTGAGGGAGGTTATTTTGTTTTATTTAGGCTCTATGTTTTAATATTTTATTTTTCATGCATACTGTACCAATGGTTAAGCTTGCTTTTTTGTGTTCATAATTAAAAGAAAAAACAATGAAAGGAAATTTGCCTATTGATTAGTGAATAACACATTCTGCCTAATATTGGTATTAAAAATTAAATCTAAAAATACAAACTATGGCCGTGATCCTACAAATACTTAATATTATATATATATATGTTCTAATATAACGGCATCACCATAATATCTGAACACTTTCCAGTATTTCATAAAGTAGTGTGACATACATCTGTTACATGGGGTTCATTCTTTCTCTCATCCTTTCCCCAGGGAGAGAATTATGAGTGCAGGGTGGTGTGTTGATTTGAGAGATTTTTTTTAAATGTATGTGTTGCGATGTGTTCATATTAGAAAAGGCAAGGTCAAAGAAGTGCACCTTCTACTTGAAGTGTAAGGGATCAGTGTTGACCCTTATATGCTTAGCTTTACTGCTGTGAGTAGTCCTATTGATTTCAATGGAACTACTCACGGTAGTAAATCAGGAGTTGTGTAAGTGTTTGCAGGATTGGGGCCTAAGTTTCTAAAAAGTTGCTATAGTGCCGTAACTACTTCTCCAGGACAATATATTTTACTATGCTTCAGATGCATGTGTACAATAGCAAGCATGCAAAACAGAAATTGTTGAAATTTTTAAAAAACTGTATATTTTGTTGATTTTTTTGTGTGAAAAATGTTTGGAAAACTTTTTTTGAAATACCTTTCCAATTTCTTTCTGTTTATTTTACAGCTGATAGAGTGCTTGACATATTTTGAAAACTCACAATTTTAAACAAATTGTTTCAAAATTAATTGCTATATTACATGAATGAAAACATGTATGGGGTAAACTATTTTACAAGAATTTGACATTGGCTTTTTGGCTTGGAACTCCTCCCCTCACTTCTTTTCTTTCCTCCCAATTGACATTTCCCCCCCCCCCCCCCCCTCACTTCTTATTTCCTGCCTTTATTTTTCCTTTTCATTTATAATTATTAAAAACTGGGGGGGGGAAACAAGAAAACAATTGAACCACAATAAATGTAATAAATCCATTTTAAATTAATCCCACCTCCTCAGCCTGACACTGGAAAGAACTGTCTCACAATAATCACAGACAGTGGAAAAAAGTCATGATCACCTTCACTAAAATGTCCACTGAAGTGAAAAAGTTCTGATGTTAGCAGATGTAGTTTGAACTCAAAGAAATGTGGATTTTGACTACTTTTTTTAGTTTGTGTTTAATATTTCATAAAACCCTAGTACTGCAGCACACTGGTGTGTAAGATCACTCATGATTTGGAGAGAACAGAAATGTCCAAACACAACAAATGGATAAAAGATAAAAATTCTGCCTTAGCTCTACATTTATAGTCTATTTTTTTTGTTAAAGCTAGATGTTTAATGTTATTTTAATGTTGCTTTTCTGCAAGAATATATATCAGTGACAAGAGAGTGTACAAAATACCACTTTAACATAAGGGCCTGTCGAACATATTGCTCCAAATAAAAGAGTCATGCAATCACTCCTAATAAAATATTGATGGTTTTATAAAAGAATTAAAGAAATGAGATATTGTACAGTGTCTTAAGTATTCCATTAGTGGTAATATCTTCTTTTGTGGGTTATTGTTAAAAATCATATGCTAAAGAATGGATTATCACATCTCCATTTCATTGTGCTTTTTACTGATTACTTCATTATAGCATTTTACTATTGTTGACAGGTTTTTTTTTAATAATGTCAATGATGTTTGATTGCTGGTTCTTGGGAAATAATTTCTATGCACACAAGGGCATTTTGTGAGAGTTTTAATATATTTTTCTGCTTGCAATGTAAAGGTTGTAGTATTTACGGTAGTTTAGAAATCATAGGACCAAATATGATATCATTGTATCTTTCATGTGCAATACACGTGATGACTGTAAATTATAAGGTAGTACTGTACAGCAAAAGAAAAAAGAAAGTACTTGTGCATGAGCAGTAATAAATTCAACTGACCCTCAAGGTTACATTAAATTGTAAGCAGCTTGAGGTCTTACTCTGCTCCTAATAATGGAAGATGTTGGGAGCTCACAGATCTTTTGAGAATCAGGAGACTTATTTAGGTGCCCAAATATAAATGTAGAAGCCTAAATTTAGGCATTTGTGTTCAAAAATCTTGGCCTTTACTCAAATTTACCTCTACTGAGGCTTTGGCTTTATTGGTAATCTTTCTGTCTATACACACTTCTTCCTACATGTCTCCCCATATTTCAGTACTCCTAGGATTTTCCTCTGCCCCTGAAACAGAGTACAACCTCTTTTGTTTCCTGGTTGGAGCTAACTAAATCCACCTAAAATTCCATTGTAGGGTTTAAGCAAATTATAACAAGTTGTCTCAACTGAGGTATCCTGCAACTTATTGCAGGGTCCCAAAATCTCTATCCTGTTGCATACCATTTCCCTTAGAGCAATGCCTAGGATCTGCTCTCTTTTTGTTTTCCCCCCTCCAAGCCATTCAATACCTAAAGTCCTATGCTGCTACCAAAGGATTTAGTTTCCTTGCTCTCTGCTACAATTACCTCTTTCAGTCCACAGACAAGTTCAAGATCCCAGGATCGGCCACTGCAGCACAGGAGGGGCTAAACGTCCTCCCTGTCACCCACAAAACAACTGGACAGGATAATGATTGGGATACTCCCCACTCAGAGTCAGCCCACCTGACACCTTACTCAGAAGTAGATGTAGTTTAGGCATATGTCCTGAGGTCACTGTGGACACAGTTGATCAGAATAAGTTCTGATCTCATGCTTGAAGAAAGTCAGCCCAAGTCCAATAGAGCAGATATGAGTCCTCCACCTATCTGCATGGACATAATACAACCCCTGAAAGATCAGACATCAGCAGGAACACAGATGTGCTTACAAAAGGTATGCTATTTTTGTATATGCCCCTGTCACTTTCGAATAATTCCCAAACACAATAATTCAATATCAATAAAACCATTAGAGCTTACTATACAATCAGTTACTTCAGATCATCTCTCTCTTCTACATAAAAATCAAAAGGCTAAAGAAAACTCATCAGAATGCAGTATCATTTTTTCATTAAATAAAACTTGGGAATTACTGCATTAGAATTATTAAAACAATTCACACAAACCCCAAATAGCAAAATTAACTGAAAAATTGCAATGCTGCATTAACTAATTATTAATGTATATTTCTTTTCATCATTTCAAACCAAGTATATACTGGTATTCTAAATTTGTGCTCATCACATAATGTGATAATGATAGGCACTACAATTCAGAACATGAACATTAATCTGAGAATCTTTGTGAAGGTAGTGAGATCACTTTAATCTGCCTAACTCTACCATGTACAATGAGAGTAGTACAAAGTCTAATAGAGAAACAAATTATTGTGCATCGCATCCAATTTTTGCCTCACTTTATCAGAAGTCACATAAAAAAATCAGCATAATCTAATAATGGCAAAATAATGAAAATCTGGTTATTCATCTGTCTCAGTAAATGTTTTTCAAAAGCAGCTAAATGGAATATTTTCTATGTGGAATCTGAAAGTGAAGTGCATATTCTATATTTTATACAGTTATATATTGGAATGTAGTCAAAGTTATTTTACAAGCATATTTCTATATACGTGGAATTAAAGAATCAACATAGGACTCTTTTTTATTACCCTGCCATACACTCTGTCTGTGTAATACTTTTCTAATGGAATATTTATTATTCTTTCCTGGAAATTCATAAAGGAATTATGGACATTTAGAATCAAATAGATTTTTCCCCAAGAACTTGGAAGGAGATATAAAATGACAAGCACTTACAAGCCAGAAGCAACTTCAAAATGCTTTGCAAGCAACGTTTTTATAACCAGGGAAAGTAAACATTTTCAGTTGCTCCTAGGCTGGAGGGAACAATAGCATGTTTTTGGATGCTTGCTAGAAATGTCTAGGTTTGGAAAGATGCAATGGCCCCAGGGCCGGCGCAACCCATTAGGCGACCTAGGCGGTTGCCTAGGGTGCTCCTATTTTGGAGCCTGCGCCCCGGCCACCCGTTGAAATTTGGGGGTGGGACCTTCCACTGCCGCTGTTGGGGGCGGCATTTCGGGGGCGGGACCTTCCGCCGCCTAGGGCACCGGAAGAGCTGGCGCCGCTACTGAATGGCCCTTCCCAGCAGCACTCCTAAAACTCCTCAAGATGGGAAGTATCACTCAGTACCTCCAAAGGCCCAGGCAGAGACAGTAAGGAGGGTTTGTTGAGCACAGTTGTAAGAATGAAACAGGAGAAGGAATTTTCCCTTGGAGGTTTGAGTTAGCTGAGCACAAACTTTCAAGTACAGTTGAGAGACATTATTAACATTTTGAGACCTGAACTATAGGTCTCAAATGCTGTTATAAACCCAACCCTTTGGGCCAGATCCTCATCTGCTGTAAAATGCCAAATTCCTATTGACATCAATTTAAAAAAAAACACCAGATATTCACAGCCATTCATTTTTTATGCACCACACACATATCCTGGCAATAACTTCAGTTTCCTCTCATATGTAATTCTACTCCATCATACAAGTACTTATTGGACATGAGATCCTCAGTTACCGTAATCTGATGTGTGTCCACTGACTTCCATACATCTTCTTAAAGATACAGCACTTTTAAAATATCCTTTTATATTCCTACCCAACTGCAAGATTGCATATTTCACCATTATTTGAAATTATTCTAAAATTGAGCTTTAATTGAGCGAAGTTAAATTTCCACCAATTGAAGATTACAAGCTTGTTTTTCCCCCCAGATTCAGTGGAGAGGGGGGCCACCAGGCAGGGACATCCTTAGGATTTATGGGGCCATGCATTATTATTAAACTGGTGCCCCTATGTCCGACAGCAGCCTGGACTCGCATGTGTATTTTAGATAAGGGTGGTCTTTTGAAGGATTTATTTAAAAAACTATGTCTGAAGATCCAAGCATTTAAGGCTAAAGATGAATAATCAGATTGTGCATCTCAAAATCTATGCAAGGGTTTTTTAGAGATGTGATTTAATAATCTTCAGCAACACAGTAATGAAATATTTTTAAAGCAAATTTTAAACTAAGGTCCTGTAGACTGACATGTTCTGAGTAAATATTACAGTAATGCACAACTGTTTTTTGTCAGTAAATTCAGAAACTGACAATATATACCTGGGGATTGGCAAATGCCTGTTAAATGGCTTCATTACCACTTGAATGGCTCTTTAACAGTTTCAGTGTTGTGCTAATAGGTCTGGCAGGCTGGAATACTTTTTCACTTTTAAGTACTAGATCCCCTGGAGGAAGACTCACCAGACTGCAGCAGCCAGCTCTGGTGGGAGCATGCAGGAAGGGTCAAAACCCGGATAGGAAGAGGTGGGAGGGTAGACACTAAGACCCAGAGGTGCCCCAAATTTTCAGGTACCCCATACAGCCAAGTATGCTGCTTATGCCTAAGGACGGCCCTGCCACCAGGAGGTCCCTAGTACTCCAACACCCAGATCTGTGTTGTGTATTGAAAACTATATTAAAAGTATAAGCTATTACTTGAAATGCTGAGGTTTTCCTAGTCCTGCTTGCAAGCAGGGGACTCGATGTGGATGTATGCGATATAGACCTAGCAGAGTCAGTCTGCAGACAGACAGCATAGAGGAAGATGGGGTGAAATTATTGTTTCTCTTTGGTTTAGTTTCAGAATTCCATTCTGAATTCTAAGAAATAAAGTATCATCACATTGCAACCTTCCAGCAAGAGCATTTTATGTTTTTATATAACTTCTCTGTGTGTATACTGTAAACATAACACCCTGGCATGAGCTAAAACTTGTAGGAGAGAAGTTTTCATTTATACTAGGATCCTTAGGGGCCTTACAGGAGTGGAGAATCTGGTGTAGCAAAGCTCTGCTCTGCCACATCCTGTCCTCTCCCCATCCCACCAATGCCTCACACTTAGGATGTCCCTGACACATATTCTTCTCAGCTCTTCTCACGCCGGCACCAGGGCATGATGGAGCCATGTCTGCCAGTTTTCCACCAGCATAGAATTCCATTACACAAGGGGAATTCTCTAGTGGCAATCATTGGTCACTTTAAGGTGCTTCAAAGTCACTTTGTGATGTTTATATGATCTTAGTGGACCAGAGAATCCTACCCCTTGTATCTGATATCTGCTTGGATGAAGAGCTAGATATACTTATTACAGAAAACTCAAATATTGCCAATAGACGGGGCATATATGTGAATGAATGGTTGTAAATGGTTTTTATTGTTTCAGGGGATGTGCTTGAGAAACACTGAAACATGAAAGTTCTTATCTTCAGGCAGGGAGAATTAAAGGATGTTTACAAATCTTTGTAACTTTCTTTTGGTGAAAAAGTCGATAAATAAGCAGATTATAAAATTAATGTCAGATCATGCTGGAGAAATGGTAGACAACATAATGCTTTATTTATTGCTAAATGTAATTTTATTGTGTTTGTGGTATGCTATGGCTTTACTTATGGAATGCACAATAGTTTTCAATGTGATGGGAAGCTGGTATATACCTTTACTGCTGTCCTTGCAGCCAAGAGCTCTGTATAATGGAGATATGATCAGAAGTTGGGACTTCTTACATTTTGGATGGTAGTCAGGCCTTAGGTCTGTGGCTTTCTTTAAAATATAGTTTTGTCACTTGTAGGCAGTGGTGGTGGTGGGTGGTGGGTATATTAAAGATTATGGTTTGATTAAGGGAAATTATTTTTTAATTAAAGAGGGGTGAGGAATTACCCTCGCAGTGTACAGCACATGCAAGCTAATGGGGAGGGCAGACTGGATGATGAGGAAGATTTAAATTATAGTTAATTTCCTCCTATAAAAGCACATGGCAGAACAGCAAGCAGAGGCATCTCCTACAAGAGTTAAGCCACTACCCTAGTTAATATGGGAGCAATTCATCAGTGGGATTTCATTCCCACACACCAGGGTAAACTGTTATAACTGAGTGAGACTCAGGCTCTTGGTTTAGCAGCAGAGCCAATCGACTGCTTGCAGAATTTTCCAATTTTCGGATGAGTTGATTTTTCTGGTCAGATGCTACTGGTTTGTACATCCTATGTACTATGCATCGATACTATGGTAAAACATGCTTTAGAAATACAGATAAAAGGAATGGTATGCATTATAATTCAGTTTTTAAATTCATAATCACATATTATCTTAGACACACATTTGCTAAAGGGCAAAGTTAAGGCTCTTCATTCTACCTGACTTTCATATTTCCTGACTTCAAACTTAACTTAAATATATACTATGAAATTGGCAGTGTGAAGACATTTATCATTCTACATTGTGAGGGTGATATCTATATATCCTGGGTTATTGTTATGGATGCTTTTTATCAGCTTATACACACCTGCCTCAATTTTTCTTTTGTTGAATTTTAGCTGCTTTTAATTTCAAACCTAGTTTCCAATTAACCAAATCAAAGAATGACATCCTACTTTGAGCAGGGGGTTGAACTAGATGACCTCCTGAGGTATGTTCCAACCCTAATCTTCTATGATTCTATGATCTCCAATTAGCAACATTGTCAGGAATAGGTCTCAGGGAGCATATAACTCAGATACAGCACAGGGCAACTTAAACAGTCCTAAAATAAAGTAAATATTTAAATTATAAATATTTTGTTATTAATTAATATTAATTAATTTAAAATGGCTCATGTCAGAAGGGGAATTTCTGATTGTTAAACAAATAGCCTCTAATATTTGCTCATCCCCTGGTCAACTACTGCAGCTTGTAAATAGCTATTAGGGTGCATCTGTGCCCTCTGCTGAGTTGAAAGTCAGACCTACCTACGTGCACTGATTATATTGTCCTCTAATGACTGGCCTACAAAGACAGAGGAGAGAGATCAATTTCCTGAAAATCGACAAGTTAAAATGCTTGAGATGTTGAATCATTTAAAAAAATAAATAATGGGAAGAAACTAAATATATATAAAATATATATAAAATACTACAGTCCTCAAAGGGAATAAGGCAGTGTTTCTCAAACTTGGGACGCTGCTTGTGTAGGGAAAGCCCCTGGCGGGCCGGGCCGGTTTGTTTACTGGCCACGTCCGCAGGTCCGGCCGATCACGGCTGCCACTGTTTGGGAAACACTGGAATAAGGGAATAAATAATGTTCTGTTGTACCTAACAGAGCCTAACATGTTTGACAAATAAAGAGGAACTAATCACAACTAAAAATAATAATGATAACTTAAGTACCAGTGATCATAACTTGATCACATTTATAATGTGCAAACACACCTGTGATATGCACACGTGCACACACACACACAGAGTGCTTTGAAAGTGGCCAGTTTCACAAAACTGAAAACAATCATAAGCCAAACCCTGTGGGAAGAAGAATGTACTCAATAAACTGTGAATGATAACTGGGAATTGTTTAAGAACACTCTATTGCAATGGTGGCAACCTGCGGCCCACGGGCCGCACGTGTCCCATCAGGGTAATCCGCTGGGGGGCTGCCAGACAGTTTGTTTACATTTGCAAGGCCACCCACAGGTACCAGTGGCTGCGGTTCACTGTTCCCAGCCAATGGGAGCTGCGGGAAGCCCGCGGACCGCAGGTTGCCCACCACTGCTCTATTAGATACTCAAAAAGCCACAATTGAGAAATAAGGCCATATTGGCTAAAAAACTGACCTGGTGTAGAGAGGAAGTGAAGGCAGCTATAAAAAAATATATAACTAATGGAAGAAAGAGGAAGTTGATAGTTTTGAATATAATCGGAAACTAGGAACTTTAGAACATTGGGAAGGGAAGGAAGGGAACTCAAGGAGAAATCTATGGCCAGGAGAGTTAAGGACAATAGGAAGGAGTTGTTTAAGTATATTAGGGAAAAAAAGAATCCTCACAATGGTATTGGTCCATTGGTAGATGGAATTGGTAGAACTATCAATAATAATGCAGAAAAAGCGGAAGTGCCAATAAATATTTCTGTTCTGTGTTTGGGAAAAAAACAGATGATGTAGTCATATCATAAAACATTCTTTCCATTCTACTACATTCTACATTCTGTCTAGTCTCAGGAGGATGTTAAGCAATAGCTACTAAAATCAGACATTTCTAAATCAGCAGGTCCAAATAACTTCCATTCAAGACTTTTAAAAGAGCTGTTTAAAGAGCTCGCTGGACCATTGGTGTTCAATAAATCTTGGAACACTAGGGAAGTTCCTGAAGACCAGAAGAAAGCTAATGTTGTGCCAATATTTAAAAAGGCTAAACCATTATAGGCCTATCAGTCTGACATCGGTAATGGGCAAGAAAATAGGGAGGCTGATATGGCATTTGATTGTAATATAATTAATGCCAATCAACATGACTTTATGGAAAATGGATCCTGTCAAACTAACTTGATTTTTATGAGATTATAAATTAGATTGACAAAGGTATTGTGTTGATGTAATACACTTAGACTTCTGTAAGGCATTTGACTTGGTAACACACAACATTTTGATTAAACAACTAGAACGATATAAAATTAACAGGGCACATGTTAAATGGATTAAAAGCTGGTTAAATGATAAGTCTGAAAATGTAAACAAGGGCTCACTGATCAGGTGTGTTTGTAGGGCGGTCATACATGTATTGGTTCTTAGCCCTATTCTAGTTAACATTTTTATTAATGACCCAGGAACTTAAAATCATCACTGACAAAGTTTGCAGATAACACAAAATTTGGGGAAGAGGTAAAAAATGAAGAATTGTTACAGAGCAATCTGGATTGCTTGGTAAGCAGGGCGCAAGCAAATAATATGCATTTTAATATGGCTTAATGCAAATGTATACCTCTAGGATCAAAGAATGTAGGGTCTACTTTCACAATGGGGGACTCTATCCCAGGAAGCAGTGTTTCTAAAAAAACATTTGGGAGTTGTCAGGGTTCCCTCCCCACTCTGAACTTTAGGGTACAGACATGGGGACCCGCATGAAGACCCCCTAAGCTTATTTCTACCAGCTTAGGTTAAAAACTCCCCAAGGAAACAATTTTTCTCATATACCTTGGATTAAGTAACGCTGCCACCACCAAGTGATTTAAACAAACATTTAGGAAGGGCCACTTTCCTGAGGAGGCTTGAGAATAATATCCTCACCAATTGGTACAGGTGAACACAGACCCAAACCCTTGGATCTTAAAACAATGAAAAATCAATCAGGTTCTTAAAAGAAGAATTTTAATTAAAGCAAAGGTAAAATAATTACCTCTGCAAAATTGGGATGGTAAGTACTTTACAGAATAACAAAAGACTCAAGAACACAGAGGATCTCCCCTCTAGGCAAAACCTTAAAGTTACAAAACCAGGCATAAGCCTCCCTCTTACACAAAGGAAAACACAAGCCAAAATAAAAGTAAACTAACGCATTTTCTTGCTAAATACTTACTAACTCTATAGGAGTTGGATTGCTTGCTTCCTTGATCTGACTCCGGCAAGCACACAGAACAGACTGAAAAAGCCCCCCCCCCCCCCCGATTTGAAAGTATCTTGTCCCCTTATTGGTCCTTTTGGTCAGGTGCCAGACAGGTTACTTGAGCTTCTTAACCCTTTACAGGTAAGAGGATTTTGTGCCTCTGGCCAGGAGGGACCCCATAGCACTGTATACAGAAAGGTGGTCACCCTTCCTTTTATATTCATGACAGGAGTCATGATGGATAATCAACTGAATATGAACTCTGTTGCCAAAAGGGCTAATTCAATCCTGATGCAATACTTTGCCCAGTTCTGGTCTTCACACTTTAAGAAAGATGTTAATAAATTGGAAAGGGTTCAGAGAAGAGCCACAAAAATGTTCAAAGGACTAAAAAAATATATTTAAAGGGATAGACTCAAGGAGCTCAATCTATTTAGTTTAACAAAGAGAAGGTAGGGAGTGACTTGATTACAGTCTATAAGTACCTGCACGTGGAACAAACATTTAATAATGGGATCTTCAATCAAGCAGAGAAAGGCGCTACTCAATCCAATGACTGAAAGTTGAGGCTAGACAAATTCAGACTGTAAATAAGGAGTAAATTCTTAATGGAGAGGGTAATTAACCATTGGAACAACTTACCTAGAGTTGTGCTGAATTCTCCATCACTGGAAATTTTAAAAACAAGATTAGATTTTTTTTCTAAAGATCTGTTCTAGGAATTATTTTTGGGAAGTTCTATGGCCTGTATTACACAGGTCAGACTAGATGATCATGATTTGTAGTGGGTCATGTGCCAGGCCTGAAGCAGGTTAATAGAGCACTTTAGTCTTCTCAATATTGAGTGAAAGTCCTAGACTTCTGTAAACTTGTGCCAAAAAATCCAGTGTGGACTGAAGGTCATTCTCAGTGTGTGCGAGGCTAGCACAGTCATCAGCATACTGAAGAACAGTAATGGACACCCTGAAGACTTTAGACTTTGAGCGGAGACATCAAAGATTAAAGAGCCGCCCATCCATTCTGTATTGAATGTCAACTCCATTGGGGACGTGCTCTTTAATGGGGACCAAAATGACTCCTAAATTGATGGAAAACAGGGTTGGGGCAATAACACATCCTTGCTTTACCCCAGTTTTGATGATGAAAGGCTCCATCTCTAGGCCATTACAGGGAACCATGGCAGTCATCTGATCATGGAGAAGCCTTAGGACCTTAATACATTTTGGAGGGCAGCCAGATCTGGCCAGCATCTTCCACAGGGCTTCGCGATTGACAGAGACAAAGGCCTTTATCAAAGTAATGAAGGCCATGTACAGGTCCTGATTTTTCTCCCGAGACTTTTTCTGGATTTGGCAAGTAACGAAGATCATGTTGGTTGTCCCACAGGATGGTCTAAAACCACACTAAGATTCCAGCAATATTTCCTCAGCAAGGGGGAGTAATCAGTTTAAGAGGATAGGGGCAAGAATTTTCCCAGCTGTCGATAGCAAGGCAATGCCTCGATAGTTTCCACACTCCAACTTATCTCCTTTCTTAAAGATTGTAACAATGTTAGAATTTCTCAAGTCTACTGGAATCTTCTCATTATACCAGATATAAAGAAAAAATTTATGGAGCTTCCTGACCAGTTCTTCACCTCCAAACTTGTAGACTTCAGCTGGTGTGCCATCTGGCCTTGCTGCCTTGTTGTTCTTAGTTTGCATAATGGCTTGTGTTACTTCTTCGAGGGGAGTGCGGGGGTCAGAAAAATATTCTCTTTCATGTCATTGAGGTATAGATTCAATAGTGGCATCAGAGACAGTTGACTCACAGTTCAGGAGTAACTCAAAATGCTCCTTCCATCTGGCTTTGATGGCTTCGCTGTCCTTAAAATATGTTGACCCATCTTGGGCTCAGAGTGGTGTGGGTCCGTGGGAGCATGGACAATAAATGGCCCTTACTGCCTGAAAAAAACCTCCTAATGTCATGTTTATCAGCAAAAAGCTCAATCTCCTTAGCCTTTTCTCACCACCACTTATTTTTGATGTCACGGATTTTTCTTTGGGTTTCAGCCTTGAGTTGCTTGTATGACTCTTTCTTCTGCCGGTGTGATATGTCATTTTGCCACATGCCATGAGCTTTTCTTTTCTGGGTGAATCTCAGCATCGTTCTCATCAAACCAATCCTGGTGATGGCATGTGACATAGGCAATGGACTCATCACATGCCGAGAGAATGGCAATCTTTAATCCCTTCCAGAGATTTTCATTATCATCATCAACTGTAGGCATAGCAGCAAACTTCTCTTGGAGACACTATTGAAGTTTCTCCCGAGTCACTATATCTTCAAGGGACTTGACGTTGAATTTCTTTTGTACTAATTTTGCCTGCTTGTGCCACAGGATTCTTTGCTGCTTTTGGAAATTCATGATTGATCTAACAAGGCGATGGTCTGTCCCACAGTCATTAGTCCATGCATGGCCCTCGTGATGCGGATATCCTTCCGATCTCGAGATCTCACAATAACATAGTCAAGAAGGTGCCAATGCCTGGAGTGAGGGTGTCTCCAGGTTGTCTTATACTTCCCACTTTGTCTAAAGACTGTGTTCATATTGACCAGGCCATGTTCTATGCATTTGCTCAGAAGGAGGATGTCGTTGGAGTTAGCCTTTCCTACTCCTTCTTTTCTGATGCCATTCCAGAGATCTGACTCCCACCTGACTCTAGCATTATAATCTCAGAGAAGAATGATCTTGTCCTCCTTTGGAATGTTGGTCAAGACTCTGTCAAGATATGTATAGAATTGTTCCTTGATATCCTTGATAGAATCAAGCGTTGGAGCATACACGCTGATGACAGCAGCAGACGGGTTGTTGCTGAGCTCAAGACAAAGAGTCAGAAGACATTCATTGTTTCCTACAGGAAATTCTGTAAGCTGACTGACAAACTTATTCCTAATTGCAAAACTGACACCATGAATGTGCCTGTCCTCTGCAGATTTTCCTTTCCAGAAAAAGGTGTAGCCTCCACCTTCTTCTCTCAGTTGACCTTCATCTGGGCATCTTGTCTCACTCAGGGCAGCAACGTCGATGTTATATCTTGTAAGTTCACTGGCAATGATAGCAGTTCTTCTTTCTGGTCATACATTATCTTTGTTATCCATAAGGGTGCGAACATTCCATGTAGCAAAAGTCACTGTCTTTTTATAGCTTCGACTGCAGGCAGAGTGATCCCACAGGACGTGGTAATCCAGCCAGGAGTGTATGAGGTAGCCTAGGTTTAGGGCACCTTTTCTAGTGCTCTCTCCATGTGGGGTGAGCAGAACGGATCCTAAAGATGGCTGCTCAGTTGTGATAGTAGCTGCCAAATTGCACCCCTGTCTCAATCCAGGTGCCAGATGGCCATCTAACTACCACTGCCTACATGCAGATTTGTGGCTAGGGACTGCCAGATTCACTAATCCTGTCCATGTCACCACCAGTCCATTGCCACAGGGCTTGGAAGGTTGGAAAGATGTTATTTCCCATGGTAGAAGCCTGTGTGTGATTTCTTTTAACATGGGGAAGCTGATGCGCCTACAGCAACCAAACTACCATGACAAGCTGGAGGTCTGGGACCCAGTGGCAGGGAAAGTCCGAGATGACTGGAGATCTCCAATTTGCTGCAGCCTTCATCCACTTTCACAGCTGTTGAGATCCGAGGACCCTCTTCTGCCTGATACACCGTTGAGGACTTGGGGAATGGAATGTGCTTTGTCTGGGACCTCCCCTCAGACCTTTTCCCCTTGAGAGACCCTACCAGGAACATGAAGCTCCCGACAACTTAGCTCTGAGGATCATCGGACCATGCAAGCCCCTTCACCGCAACAAGGTGATGGTCCCCAAATCACCTTCGAGGGACAGACTTTGAAGACAGTCGAGCACTTTTGCTACCTCAGTAGCCAACTTTCTCAAAACGCAAACATTGACAGTGAGATGCAGCACAGAATCCAGTGTGCAAGTGATTCCTTTGGGAAATTGCTATGATGCATTTTCACAGACTGTGACCTACGGCACAACACCAAGATCCGGGTCTATAAGACAATTGTTGTTCCTACACTCCTCTATGGATGCGAAACTTGGGTGACCTATTGACAGCACCTCAAGAGTCTGGAGAGGTACCACCAACCATGCCTCCAGAAGATCCTTTGCGTCAAGTGGCAAGATCACTGCACTAACACCAGCATCCTCAGCATCCTTGCTGAAGCCAATGTCACCAGCATTGAAGCAATGATCCTCCTGCACCAACTTCAGTGGTCTGGATATTGTGTGCAGATGCCAAACTCTTGCCTCCCAAAACAAGTCCTCTACATTCAGTTCACCCATGGTCAGAGATCCTGTGGTGGTCAAAGGAAACACTACAAAGACACACTGAAAGCATATCTTAACAAAACTGATGTGGACGTCACAAGCTAGGAGGAGCAAACCACCAACCGACTCCAATGAGGCCATATCCTCCATCAGGCAGTGGCCCACTTCGAGGATAAGTGCCTTGCCCTCGAAGCTGAAAAGAGTGAGAGAAGGAAGTAAAAAGAAAGAACTTTCTTCCAGCAGGCAGTTGGTCTGCCACGAAATGTCTGTACCTAGTGCAGGCAGATTTGCGGTTCTAGGATTGAACTCCTGAGTCATCTCAGGACGCATATGTAAATCCATGGTAGAGATCATCCTCGAATCGAGGGATCGTCAATCAATCAGCAAAAGGTCCCCTCTGGCCTTAGAATCTGTGAGTCTGTGAACCCATATTTAGTCTTTATTATGTAACAATCTGATAATTGCATGTATCTTACTATATCATTTGTATTTCAGAAAAAACAGCAAAAGTGCCTCTACATTCTTTAGGAGGAGGATCCAGCAAAACTTTAGATTATTAGGGGTGGTTTGTCCAGTGATCAGGGCCTGAAAAGTTGCCCCACACTTAGGAGCATACAGAGTAAGCTTTATAGCTAGGGTGAAAAAAAATATCCATGCCTACATGTTCTCTACAATCCTGTAACTTAAAAGAATTAAACAGTAGTGTGTGTTTTTAAATATGTGCTGTGCTTAATTGTAACACATTGTCCAGCAACTATGTAATATTTGTTTGTAAATGTAACTTACAACTATGTCTGGTGAAATAGTAGAAAATATATTTTTTCAGTTCTAGTATTCAACACATTTCCCAAAAAGGATTTATTAAATCATTTGGTTACTGCAGATAGAGAAAATGTGGTCTAGTGGTTGGGTCCCTGCCCTAAGACTTAGGAGAGTGGTGTTCAAATACCTGTGTCACCTTGGGTAGGTTAGTTAACTTATCTCTGCCTCAGTTTCCCATCTGTGAAATAGGGGTAATCATGTTTCGCTTCCTCAGTACTGGGGCCATGTATGCCCTAAGAAAAGTAGTTTGGCCGGATGTTGATGTGACTGAATATTGTAAAACTGAATAAGTAATATTGGTGAATTATGCCAAATAATATATGACCAGGTCTATTACTATACCCCTTGGATTTTTTATTCTTGGCTACACTCCATCTTTTCTTTGTCTTTCCCATGGTTATGATGTATATTTTCCTGAGTTACCATCAATGTCTACCACCCATCTTAATTCTCTCTTTTATACTTTTCCCTAGTTACACCCCCCTATTTTATCCCTTCCTTTTTCTCTCATTTCTTCTCCCCAAATCTCTCTATTTTATACTTCTGTTTTGTAACATATCCTATTAATCCCTTCTATCATCTCACATGTCCACCCTCAGCATCCATCCACATACTCCCCTGACACTTAGCCAGATAGAGGGGTTGGGAAATTTACCAGCTGCCTATTATCAAGAGGACCTACCATTGTCCAAAGGCAATGCCCAGGTGGGAAGCTAACACTCCTCTTCTCTTCCCCACACATACAAATACAACTGGGAAATGGATAAATATTGGGATTTTACCTGGGTGCTATCCCTAGACTCTGCACAAGGGCTAAGGCCCAAATTCACAAAGAGACTTTGGCATAACTCTTAGGTATTTAACCACCAAGTGGAATTCGCTTTTCCACTTTGTATAAATAATTAAATGTGCATTAGGCCAGAGAGAGTGACTCTACATTCAATTCTACTGGGATGTAGGAGAGTACAATTCAATTCCCACCTATACTTAAGGAGGAAATGGGGTTAGAACTTGGATTTCCTATCTCTGGAGGTAAGCCGCCTAACCACTGGACTATAGAGACCCTCTAGCCTAAATGCATACTCAATTATTTCTAGACAGTGGAACAGTTTCAACAGGCGAGCTTGAGAGTGTCACATCTCAGAATAGGTGGTAGTTAAAGCATGTATCTGAAAAGTAAGAAACCCAACCTCAGAGCCCTTTACCTCATTAGGAAGAGGGGAAGTCTGAATCAGTGACTCCCATAGCCTGGCTAAATGCCCTAACCACTAGGTAAACGTTTATAAGGGAGAAATCCTCGGCCTCCCCCTCTCCCTTTTGGACTGAGGCATGCCTTTGAGAACATCTGTCATATTGTGCCCCTCACGTGTGATATGCAGGAGAACACCTATCTTCACCTGGTATGTAGGAATTTATGCATGAGATTGGTGCCCAGCTGCCTAGAGTGAGTCATGCATATGCCCAGAGGCAGAAACATAAGCAGCCAGACTTTTATGGTGAAAATGTAGGTGCTAAGGGACTTTATACACCTCCAGGGTTAAGCAGTAGCTGAGCAGCATCTTTGAGAATCTCAGAGGTGCCTAAATTTTGGACTTAGGCATCTAAGTCCTTTTGTGGATTGGGTCTTAATCTTTTGTGGCATTTCCTGGCTAGTGGGTGTATAAGAAATTTGAAGGCCTCTCTTTTCCTCCACAAAAAAGAGCATTTTTGTCTCTTTTTTCCTGTTGTCCCTAATCCATCCCAGAGCATCTCCATTTCTACTCCTATCCCTATCAGGCCTGTAAGAGGATTGTTACTGATATTTTATATCTGCTCAAGGCTCCAGTGTTGGGTCCTCCTTCCAAGTGAATAGCTTTAGTGCCTGCCTCTACTTCTGCCCAAGAAGCAGCAAAGTGAAAGTGACAGGAGTCTTGTCACTTTCAATGCTGCCTACAAGCTTCTGAATCACACCAGTGAAAACTGATGACTGGTCAATTTTCACTGGGCTGCAGCACTTGAAAGGTGGGAGCAAGAGCAGAGGTACTGCTGCTATGTGTTTGCAAGCTCATGATGACAACACTGGATTGGTTTGTTCTTGGTTCATATTTGGAAGGTGTTCTTCACAACCATAGGAACTTTAAATGTAAAATTTTAAATTAAAGCTTAGATTCTGCAGAAACTGATGGCACTTCCTTATGCAAGTGGAGCTTTTCAAACCCTGTCAAGAATGTTATTCAGGTTGATTTGCATTTTCCTTGTATTGACCTTATTTTCTTCTCTTTGCTCTCACAATTCCTGCTTGGCACTTTCTATATACTTGACAAGATATCAGAAATATTTTTAATTAGTCAGGTTCTATGATTGTGGTAGAATTCTATTTGTTGGTCTCCAGAGACTTAACATTCCATGTTCAATTAATGAAGATTAAGGAATACCACTGATGAAAACAATGATTGCTTATTTAAAGAAAATATGAAAGTAATTTATCATAGAATGTTCAAGCATTTTATCTTAATTCATTGCACTTAGTTATATGGCTTTCCTAAATTAGAACAGAGACAATGTGCTGTTATCAGCCAGATGATCCTTTTGTTCATATATCTTGTTTATTAAGACACTTTTTCAATTATTTTTATTGGCATATTAATTGTGAGTAGTAAAATTAGACCATTGTATTGATTGCTAAAGTTGCCTACAGTTTCAAATGATTGGAAGTGAGTGATCAATATACACTGAGTATTTGTGAAAAGAAACATTCCTCTCACCTATAACCCCACATGATTTGATGCATCCAAGAACTGCTTGTGAATTAATTATATTTTGTTAGATTTATAATGATGCAGTTCATCTTAATTTTAAAGCTTCCTTTTATGTATGTAAAACAGATATTCTAGGGTAATATATCTAAAACCATGCCTCTATGTAATCCTCAAAAGACTTAGCTCCAGCATATGGAGTTCCAGGGCTTGATCCAAGGTGTATTTAAGTTAATGGAACAACTCTTCTCAACTTCGGTGGGGTTTAGTATTATACCCAAAATGAAGCACTCTTCTATATAACACCACTTCTTCTTTCATATGGCAACTTGGAAAGCAACAATAAAGGTCAACATCCAAGTTTGTCATCCACTGTATGCCTGCCGGTAACATGGAATGAATGAAGGTTGACCCTCCAGAGAAGGACCTTAGAGGGCGGTGGTTAACTATGTTCCACGGTTTGGATGTCTTCTCCACATTCACATAATGGGCTGACCTTCATTTTTCATTTGTGTAGTAGGTGTTTGCAATGCTCATGTGAGGTTCTGGTGCACTTCACTGTGATCCTTATCTTACATGGCATGGTGAAGCCAGGTGGTTGGTTTGTAGGATCTGTAATCAGGTCTTGATTCTTGACCCTGCTATTTCCACGAAGCCTCTGTCACTTGTCTTTTAGTGACATTACCAAGGTTTTAAGAACTTTGGCTGCTAACCAGAAAGGGTTTCTGGACTTAAGATGGCATCTTGGGGTAGGTTGGAGATCTTCATAGATGGGCAAGTCCATGTTTGTTATGGCATGGTCCTATTCTCATATTATTGCTGCTTCACTTTGAAGGGATGGTGGTTAGATATGGGCACGGATGGGAAGCCAGATTGTCTGTGTTGACTTCAGCATTCCTGTGACAATTCTTATAGCACTGTTCAATTGCACATCAAAAAGTTTTGTATGTAAGCTGGCTGCCCATACTGGCATGCAATATTCAGTAGCTGAATAGGCCAAGGTGGCTGTCTGCAAGGTGTGAGCATCTGCTCCCCAGCTGGCCCTGGCTTATTTGTGTATGATATTGTTCCTAGCCTATACCTTGGCAGTGGTCTTCATCAGATGTTGGCAGTATGAGGCTGTGATCCAGAGCCATTCCAAGATATTTCAGAAAATCCTCATACTTGACTTTGATGTTGCAGAAAGTGACATTCAGGCACTTCTTTGCATCTTCATTTCTCAGGTGGAATATAGAGGCAGTTGGTTTATGAGGGCTTCATGAGGGTCTGCAGAACCAATATTATGCTTCCATTTTTATTCGATTGTCTACGAGGATACATTCCATGTGGGTGAAAGTACTTGCTTGGATAGTCTGTGTATCCAAATTTCTGTAACTGAGTTGATGATATAAATCTCAAAGAAGGCAGTTGGTGGAAAGGCAGATCACTGTGGGAGCCTGTTGTTCAGTAAATGAGGTCTGGTGGTCTCTTGCATTAGAGGTATGTGAAATTTGTGTTTGGTGAGCATAACTGTCAGTAGGTAAAGTGTTCTGCAACACACTATTTTTGACCCTTTCAGAAGCAGGCTATCCTGCCAAACCATGTCATATGCTTAGGACTAGTCCCCAAAGTCCCCTGCTGTTTTGAGCCTGTGTTGATCGCCAATTTCGATGTAGGTAGTCAATGTAATTACCTGATTGTAGATGCTTCATCCAAATCTAAGCCCAGATTGCTCTTCTCCTTAAAGATACTCACCTCAACTCATCTCTGGAGTAGCATCCTTTCCACGAGCTTGTGCAGTATGCATATTAGTGATACTGAGGGTAGTTTCTTGGCTCCTTTCCTTGGTTTCAGGATGGCATGGACCTTTGCCTCTTGCTATACCTTATGTGCTTGACCAAGCACATTGGAAAATAAATGTGTGAGCCAGTCTTGACTTGCTGATTTAGGTTTTTCAGAAATTCTGGGAAGATGTCGCCTGGGCCTGCAACCTTGCCAGGGTTGGTGAGTGTTAAGGCCTTGTCCATTTCTTCTCTAGTAAATGGCTTTGATAGATTTAATGTTGCTGTGCAGTCAGATAGCACTTTATTGCTCCCTTTCTTCACTTTCCTTTTGTGATGCTGATCTGTTTGAGCCTTGGAATTCAGGAGCATTTGGGTGGCAATGGCACTAGCTGTGACGTATGGCATTCGGCTTTGGGTGAGGGAAGCACCTCCAAGATTACAGAGAAGCCTCCAGGCTTTCCTGCTTGAGTAACTGAAATCTAGGCTCTGCATAGCTTTTACCCATCTCTCTCATCTGATAGAGTTCTGTGATTTCAGGAGTATGATTGCAGCAACATGGTTATCTGTTGGCCTCACTGGTTGCCAATCACCAGGGAGAGTAGACTTTCCTGTAGCTATGGGGATGTTCCTTTCTTCAACCACTTTAAGGAGGTTGATGAACCTGTCATAATTGTCTATGTTTGCTAGTATTTGGAAAACCCCTTTTTCTTTGGTTTCCATGTAGCCATTCTGATGTGTCTTTCTAAAGTTCCAATTCAGTTTTGGTAGTGATATAGTCAGGGAGACTAGGAGGCCAATAGGTATGATGACAAGACAGTGCTTGCAATGAGGAAAATCATAAAGGACAGCTTGTTCTGCCACTAGAGGTCATGCATTCCGGTCACAGGACACAAAGCGCAAGTCCCATGAATAGTCTTCTCTCCATCTCATGCAATGAAATGTTTCCGGCTGCTTAGGATCAAACAGTAGGTGCTTGTCGTGATTCGAGGCCCATTCAAGAAGTTGTTCACATGCGGCATTGTCTTTATAATTCCAGGATGTATGATGGCTATTGAAGTCTCTGACCCATATGGAAAGGTGGCTGAGATTTGGTAGAACCAGTATGGGCCAGACAACATTGGGTGGCTGATAGATGTTGGTAAGCACACTATATGTGATAGCATATAGTGTCGATGAGTTTGATTCTATCGAGCAGATGTTTCAGAGCTCTCCCCTCAAAAATGTTTCCAATCCATGTTTTGGGTGGTGTTGGCTTGCCACTAAGTGGTATCCTGGAATGTGACATTTTTATCCTTGTTTGTTATCTGCACAAGGGCATCAATCTTCTGTTTGCATAGCAGCTTGGCTAAGTAATCACATTGGCATTCATGTAAGTATGAGCCTATGTTTCAATGTTTGCCAACAAAAAGGACCCATTTTGCTTAAGATCATCACTTGAGTTGCTTTTTAGACCACAATGCTGTCAATCAGTGTTCGGTCACCATGTTGATGTCATTGTTTGTGCTGAAGTGCTGAACAGGGAGGCCCATTAAGACATCTAGAATTAGGGGTCTGCTAATATCTCTTCTGCAAACATCTATGTCCACAACGATATATATGTCAGGATATGTAATACAGTGCATGCAAATGTTAAAACATATGTGCATTTGTAGGTCTTTGCATCGTGAGTCTTAACTATTGACACTAGTAGATAATTTACAATGTTGAGCATTTACAATGTTGGGCTGTTATGTAGCCCAATTACTGTGAATCAGGGAGAAGAGTGCATGGATCCAACAACTAGTCATCTGTGGACAAAGCATATGTCTAATTTTATTTTATTTTTTGGTGAGCAATGGACTTTTTGATTGAGCAATTCTTGATAAATGAAAGTTATGACTAATAATTAGTAAGATTTACTTGATTCATACAGAATTTTGCTAGAATGTATTAGGGTTAGTGCAGTGGTTCTCAAACTTTTGTATTGGTGACCCCTTTCACATGGCAAACCTATGAGTGCGACCCCCCTTATAAATTAAAACACACCTTTTTTATATTTAACACTGTTATACATGTTGGAGGCAAAGTGGCGTTTGGGGGTGGAGGCTGACAGCCCATGAACCCCATGTAATAACCTCATGACCCCCTGAGGGGTCACGACCCCCAGTTTGAGAACCCCTTAGTGGAAGAAAAATCTTACAAGACTCAGGTGGCAATATCCCATGGGACAAAGAGACTAGCTAATGTATTCCTGCATGTAGATTGTAATGCTAAGCATTTACATAGTGCTTTGTGCCTTCCTAATATTGCAAATTCTAATTAGCCCTCACAATACCCTTTTCATATAGGTAAGTAAATATTACAGGAAATCTGAAACAGAGGGGGTGAGTGATTTCCCAAAGTCCACAAAGATTAGACTGGAGCTTGGAACTGTAATCACAACAATATGCATCTCTTTAGTCTGGCCTTGAGACTGAGGGATGTCTCTGCCCAGAATCTCCATTGACATCCTGATCAGCATGCTATAACATTAATTGGAATTGCTCTGGTGGATTGAGGGCAAAATGTAGTGCTAAGAGCTGAAAGGACGTATTACTAAACCTGCCCATCATCACAACTGTCCATATTTTAAATAATCCCTGAAGCTCTAGCTTATAATAGTCACTGGAACAGGTCACAGGCAGAGTGAGATTTTCTTAACTCCACAGTAAGATGATTATAGCTTTTGTGACGATATGTCCATATTTTTATGCATTCAAATTTATACACAATACATAGTAACCAGACAAAATTGACTTCTCAGGCTTATCTAATCTTCAGTAAATTTCATTTTGTTGGTTTAAATCTGGAACTTTAATCGTTAACTTTAATCTTTAGGGATCGTACTCTACCTTATTCCATGTGTGGAAAATCCACTGAAGTCACTGGGATTTTTATGCAGGCACCTAGGGCATGGTCATTTATGAATGAATTATGCTTTTCTTTTCAATATTTTACATTTGTCATAATAGTTCATCTCTGTGCCTGTAGTCCATTTCTTTTTTTTTTTTTACTTGCCAAATTGTACACCATTAGGAATCCTAAAGTCTCCAAACGATCAGATCCAACAATTCTACATCAGTCAAGAATGATTAATCTCTTTCTTTCACAATTTTCTCTAGTTTCATTCTCATTTATTGAACTCAGGAATCGAAATCCAACACATTTTGGGGATAGTTCTATACTGAGAATTAAAGACATACTGCACTAAGCATAGACTTTCATACAGAAAAAAATATATATCTCAAGATTTGTTTTTGCA
Organism: Platysternon megacephalum; assembly: GCA_003942145.1. Taxonomy (NCBI): domain Eukaryota; kingdom Metazoa; phylum Chordata; order Testudines; family Platysternidae; genus Platysternon; species Platysternon megacephalum. Next base: position 14,850,964 of record QXTE01000020.1, on the reverse strand, counting down.
ATAACTTCAAGATTCTTGACCTTGACATTTCTTGAGCAGAAAGCTAGGAAGTGCTCAGTAAATTATAGAATTCCCCGGCAGTTTTATGTATCAGCACAATTAGGAAGAATCAATTATTGTTGATTTAGTATTAGATAATATATGTTGGAGTATGAATCAGTGATGGTTACTCTAGAGTACATTGAAACCCATGTATATAAATAACTGATTTAAAAATAAACTTGTTAGTGCAACAAATCTGCTATACACAAATCACCAGTCCTGTGTTCAAAATTAAAATATTTTAAATGAATATGGAAGAGAAATAAACCTGTTAAATGGTGTGAAAACCATATACAACATATAACAGTCACTGGAGTTGATAGATAAATAAATATATGTTCTGTGTAAGAGGAATTACATTAGTGTCCCCCCAATCCTAGAGAAGTTACATACAGTCTTACAGTAACACATAAAAATATTTTAATACAAGGGCTCCAAAGATATTATCCAGGGTATTGCAGGATATTGATATGTCTGTCACATTTCCCTCCTAAAGAAGTGGGTGTAACCAGGGTGCTTGACAGGCATCCTAGGAGAACCCTTAACTTATTTCTTGGACAGGTTTATTCCCCTGATGATGTTTCTGCCATTACCTTTCATAAATTCATATTTCAAGTATGTACATAATAAACATTCTGCTAGCAAGACAGCATATACCCTTCAAAAATCCATATAGAGCCATTTGTCAACCATCCTGCATATTTTCTTTTTAGAACCTCTGGGGCTGAACTTTCACATGTTCCTTCTTACCCTTGTTACCCCAAAACCTTTGGGTGTAAACTTGAGAACAATTAGCTCATACATCGGGAGCCAGGGTGCACTGTGACAGCTTCTTGGTATCCTCTCTTCATAACTGTGCTGTTGAATCTGCTCCTATGGATCTCCAGGAAAGGGTCATTCCTATACTAAAGAGCCCTAGTACTAAAAAGATCAAAGGAAATTGGCATAACTGGCCATATCAGTGCTACTGAAACAAATGTTTTGCCTATGTGCCCCTATCCATTTCGATGTCTTCCGCTCATACCCTGAATCAAATATTCCATCGGTCAGGCAACACTGTAAACCTAATCAAATGGAACAATAAAATGCCAAGGGTACATTTTAAAAACAACTATTCTTTACCTTTATAGAAGTTACATAGCAGCCTTTTTAAATATTATTTTTGGGTGGCTCATTTATAATCCCTTGTAGGCCATGTTCAAAGAGAACAGAAAATCTGTGCTTAATTTCATGGTACAGGAATGTCTTAAACCTGATTAATCTTTATGCTGAAGCTATATTTTCCATTATAATCATTCTTGGTGGCATTATGCCTACATTGGTTTGTCAGCAACTCAGCACAAGGATCTGGCATTTTATTTATTTATACAACACTGTACACACCACGTATGTTGCTGTTAAAACAATAATCATTTCTAGATGGGAAATCTGAGATACAAAGATGTGGTGTGACTAGCCCAAGCTTAACCAGTAAACCAGTGGCAGAGTTCAGAATAGAGCTCAGGTCTTCTGAGTCCTAGTTCAATACTCTATCCATTAGGTCACATTGCCTCTTTTTAATAATGTATTATATATATTTAAAACAAGATTTATATCAGTTCATACTTGACAAGCATGAAGATCTGAGAAGAAAGTTGAATTCTCACTGGGAGTGATCTTTCCACACAGCATGTCCCCAAAATATCTGTACAGATCTTTGAAGAAATTAAGACCATATCTATTAATGCAAGACACTGGATCAGATCCTTATCTGGTGTAAACTGGTGTAGCTGAACGGGGAGATCATGATGGATCAGTAAATTGCCTGGATGACTACCGGTATTTAGAATGTCAGTTATCATGCTTATTGCCAAAAGCAACCAAGTCAGTAAATATTTAGTGGGCTTCTGAAGCAGCCTTAGCATAACTAAGCAGTGGGAGGGAGGGAAGGGGAGGAGTGTTGAGCGACCACAAGAAGGGAGCCTGACCCTGCATCCTTCCTGATAACATCTCTGTTGAAATTGCAGAGGAATGGGTTTTAGAAAACAGAAAGCTTATCTATATTTGCCCTCTGGGATGTGTTTGTCAGGCTCTTAAGCATGGGGACTTTGCAAAAACACATCTGTCTAATTAACAGTCTGAGGTAATCTCTTGATTAGTCTTTGAAATTGCTTGCTTAACAATTTTTTTATTGACATGTTATTGTCATACTAGCAAGAATAAATAAGGGAGGAGAAGTTTAGGCTAATTGAATCACTTTGTGGCCACATCTTAGGGTCCCCACCAGCAGACTAAATATTGGCCAGCAGATGGCTGTCGCTGTACCACTCAGAAACCACTCCAGACTTTGGTAATGATTGAGGGTTGGCGTGATTTACTAACATGTTGTGGACGTGTGTAAGTGCTTGAGACTAAATAAAGTGTAGATTTAAGTAAGAGTACTCTTCTACTGCTTGTGTCAACCATCTACCAGTCGGTGGCTGTTTCCCCATTGGTTTATTTCCTGCCACCGCCTCACTAAGAGTAAAAGTTACCAAGAGCTTTGTGTTCAGAAAACCTTGGGTAACAGAGCTCCATTAACTTTAGTGAAACTAAGCCAATTTATATCATCTGTGGATGTGAATTCATAGTCTACACAACAGCAATAAGGTTACATACAACAAATATTGAATTTAATGAGACATTTGATAAAAACCATACTGACTCTGCATAAAAGGTGACTTTATGGTGATCCAGGGAATGTTTCAGCAGATCCAAATGTAAATAAAACCAGTGACACTAACACCCAAGAAAAGTGAGGAGGAGTAGCAGCACTCTTAATCCAGCCCACAAACTAAACTAGTGACTACAGACCTGCAGACCTACCCTGGCATGAGGGCGGAGAAAGGATAGATTTCACCTCCCTAACCAACTTGTATTTCATTTGTATACAAATCAATTACTCAAGATTTATGCTGGTGAAGTGAATTTCTGAGCTTGGTGATTGGGGGCTAGTATGATGAGCCATTGGACGATTCGGAAAAAAACTCCCATTGATTTCAAAGTGAACTGGGCTAGGCCAACACTGAATGCTTTAGAAAATCCCTCTCCAAATCCCTGGTTGTTTATTGGAGTCTTCTATGAACCCCCCCCCCCCCAAATGAGTTTCATATCATTGCCAATGGAAATAAAGTTACAACAATGCTGAACACTTTTGAAAATCCCTTGCTTAAACAAGAATTAAACTCACTTGTCCTGTTGCTCAGTTCTTTATTAAGTTCCACTGATACAACTTGACAAAGCCCTGGCTGTGATGACTTAGTTGGGATTAGGTCCTGCTTTGAGCAGGGGGTTGGACTAGATGACCTCCTGAGGTCCCTTCCAACCCTGATATTCTATGAACCGTGTTAAAAGTGATTTAATAATATTGTTCAGACTATGGCCTTCTTCTGGTGAGCAGTACTGTGCACCTTCAACTCCGATTGACTTTAATGAGAACTGAAAGTTCTTAAAACCTCACAGGAAGCAGTCATAGGTTTAGGCCCCACATGCAGTTCTTTGAAGCTTTATTTATACAGTACATTTTTTTACACTGGTGTAATATTTTTTATTATGAACATTTAACAAGCATTAGGAGAAATAGACTGCAATTGCATTAAAATAGCTCTACTCTGGCATACTGAAAGATCCCCATTCCAGTCAAAGCTGCTTTCCACTTTTATTCGTTTTATTTTCAAAATAATTTAGGATTAAATTATTTCAATTAAAAAGATCATGTTAAAAAAGCAAGAAGGAGAAGGTGACTGACAGACTATTAAAACCCACAGGCTTTTCAAAATGTATATAATTATATTTGTGACAGGAGAAGTTGAAAAATGTCAAAAATTGATTGTAGAAATTTGATAGTGCCATCTTGAAAGGTTCCATGTTGCTCTCTTTAGAATTTCTTTTGTATTTAGAACACTATAGTATTGTATCCAACACATATGATATATTATATTATTTAAATGTCTTAATAGCATTATGTTGGTTTAAATCAATATGCAGAGGTGGATTCTGATCTGTTTCTTTGGTTTAAATACAGAGGATCTCCATTGGAGTTATTCCATATTTTACTGGTGTAAATAAGATCAAAATCTGTTCCACATGCTTGAAAAAGCAGATTGATTTGTATTTGACTATATTAATTTTCTATATCTATTAGAAAATATGTCTGAAAATTCATTCTTGTGTCTTCCTCCCAAGACAAAAAACAAATTTTGGTTTCATTTATTTAGATTTATTATCCATATACAGGTGCCCATCTAATACTATAGGCAGCCATCCCATGAATTAAAATGTACAACAAAATGTAATAGAAAAGATTGCTGTTCCCACATTAACACATAAATAACCACCACCAAATATAAGCCAAACCCCCAGTCCACAAAGGCCCAGGAAAAAAGATGGACTTTGTAGCTTGCACAGAAGGTGAACCAAGCTCTAGTGAACAATTGCGGTGAAGGACTCATCACAGAGAACATCCTGTCAGCAGCTGCATCTCATCTATACTGAGGGAGCACAACCTAATGCAATTCCATTGATCTCAGCTAAAGCAACATGTGCGGGGTGGAGAGGCAATCTCTCAGATAAACTGGTCACAAACCAGTTAGGGTTTTATAGACTAACACCAAGACTTTGAACTGAATCAGAAGCTTTTTGGAAGTCAGCACAGATCCAAGATCTCTGTGTTATGTGCTCCAGTCCTAATGAGAAGCTCCAGTTAATAAGCATGCTGTCAAATTTTGTACTAGATTCAGTCTTGAAGTTGTCTCAAGGTGAAGACCCCTATTGCGCTCATTATAGCAATCTAATCACAGGGTGACAAGGGCAGGGATAATAGTTGCAAAGTCTGCAAAGGAGGGAAAGGTTGCATTTTCTCTCTGGAAGCAGAAGAAAAAGGTATTCTTGACCATATCCATTAACTTAGGTGTCAATATGTTTTGGCCAGGACAGGGCCCTTTTTAAGCCCTGTCCAGAACGACCCAACTTTTTTGGCTAAAATGGGTATTTTTCTGGTTTTTCCAAAAAGTGGGATGTGTCCCCCCAGGGGGGGCACAGAGGGGTGTTTTTTGGAGACGAGTGGTGATGAGAGGTGCATGGCAGTGGGGCTAAGGCTATCAGCCCCAGGCAGCCTTGGGCTCGGGCAGTCAGCCCTGGATGGCACAGACAGTGAGGTGACACTGGGCTTGGGCCAGCCCTGCGCAGAAGGGGAACTTGGGCCAGCCCAGCATGGGGAGGATGGGGGGGGGGGCATTCAGGCAGCCCCACGTGGGGAGTGGGACTTGCTCAGGCAAGTAGTGATACCAGGTGGCTCAGGCCAGCCCTGCTCAGTGTCCCATTTTTACTTTTGGAAATATGGTCACCTTACATTATCTGGTCATCCAGGAGCAGACCAGCATCTAAAATCACCTCAAGGTGGGAACCTGATTTACACATGGTAGTCAGAATTTCAGTTGTGGGGTAACATTATAAAAGCCACCAACACTTCTGGTGTTTTTCCCCAAAGTACCCAACATTATCTCAGTCTTCTCTGAATTGAATCACAGATCTCATCTATATTCAGATTAAAAAAGCCCAACAACAACATCTAACTTGTGCGCCTCCCCCCTCCCCCCCGCCCAGGTCAGATAGGATGAAAGAGAGAACTGTATGTCATTGACATAGTATATGCATCATACTGATCCTGGCAATACAATCCTGCTTCTGTCCTGCTAGAGGACTACCTAAAGGACTGACACTTATTGTTTGCTCAGTCCCAGTGAATAGAGTCCCAGGCCAGACCAACACTTTGACTAATTATCAAATCCCTTAAAATCACCTCCATCACCCATCCACCGAACCCTACCTGTTACCTTCTATGCAATCATCTCTCTCCACCCCACCTCAGTCCTGCAAAAAGATCCATACATACCAATCCCCATATTTACATAGAACCCTTTTCAGAGTCAGGGCCTAGTTTCTAGAGTCAAAACATCCATCAACAACCCATTTTTCTTTGACCAACAAACCAGTGCAATGTACACAAACCAATGTAATTTTCATAACAATAATAAACTAAACATACAGTATACTACATTATGGACACATATCAATTCACTTCATAAACAACCAAACTGTCATACAAAGCTTGGTTTTAATTGACTTGTCACAAGCCATTAGACCTGACTCATGGGAGGTAGTGTAACATAGAGGGTTGATTGCAAGGCAGTGAGTTGCACTTCTAGCTATGTCAATTGCTCACTGTGTAGTTTCAGATTTGACCCTTAGATCAAAATGTTCAAACTTTCAAACTAAAGTTAGCCACTTAATCCATATTTAGGCACCAAGATTTTAAGGCACCCTGATTTGCAGAGGTGCTGAGCCCTGCAGTACCTAATGGCTTCAGTATGACTTCTGTGTGACTTTCTACTCTGAAAATTAAGCCACTCAGAAGCTGCAGGTTTTCAATATGTTGGTGATTCAAACCATTTATCTGCCAAAAAATATGGATTTAGGTGTCTAAAATGAGGCAGTTTTGAAAATGTTTCTCTTTACTTCTGATAACTATTTTACCTATCACTGAGGGATGTTGTGAGGATTAATTGCTTGTTTACTTTATATTTTATTTAATATTTGTGTAACATTGCAAAAATGTATAGTGCTAAGCATTATTATTATATAAAACATGTTTAATTAACAAATCACTGCATTTCAGGTAAAAAAACAATCCATGTGAATGTAGAATCACAAACAAATTACAGGAGCTAATCAAGTACCTCAAAATATTTTCTGTGAGTAGGTGCTTGCAATTTAAAAATGAGGTCTCATCTATTTTCATGTCTCTCTTGTGTTTGTTTTTCATGACTATTCAACCAATTGAGTTTTACTGTCATGAATGCTCATGAAAAGTGAAGTTTAACCCTTCATGACTGCATATTTGACACAGCACTATGTAGAGTGGCAAGTGAATTAAGACAAGGATCAGACTGCACCTGGTTACTTTGTGACACGGAGTGTGGTGATAAAAGAAAATTACAGACCATTAAATGCAATGCAGTGTAATTGAACACTGCTGTCACAGCATGAGCACAGGGTTCCCAAAACCCCTTGCCAGAGCCTTACAGACAGGTATGCAAATGAGCTAGACATTGACTGCATTTTGTTAAGAGGGTATGCACATGCAATTACTTTTTGTGACGGTGAATAAAGACAATCACATTTCTCTGTATTGACATTTTACAGTGGCCTAGTTTTTCTAGGAATTATACCTATATGTCTGTAGCGAGGAGGCGTGGCCTCCCTCCGAGAGTGAGAGGGAGGGACCACAACATACCCCCTGGTGGGCTGAACCAGGATAGCCCTGTCCGCCCCTCCAGAAGCGGAAAGGTGGGACAGGAAGGGGAAGAACAAAAGGCAGGCCCTGCAGCTCAGTTAGGCTGGAGCCACCACAGGAGATGGATTCATCCTGCCTGGTGCTGGATCCTGCATAGGAACTGCCAGGACTGCCTCCTGAGGACTGGCCAGAACTGCCAGGACTGCTGGCTGACCAAGACACTGAGGAGTTACCGGTGCTGCTGCCTGACAACTGGCTGGATCTCCCTGGGCTGCTGGCTGACCGAGATTTTGAGGAGCTGTTGGGGCTACCACTTGTGGACTGGCCAGAGCTCCCCGAGATGACAGATGCAGGTACACCCGAGAGGGAGAGTCGGAATCAGCCCTGGGAAACCAGGCAACAGTCTGGTTGGGAACTGCCTGATACAAGGTTAGCGTGTTGCGGGTGGATCACTGCTGATCCAGTGGCGGACCACTCTGCCACTGTTAGTGCCCTGGGCTGGGACACAGTGGAGTTGGACGGGCCTGCATCCCCCCTGCCACCCAACCCCTGGGGTGGCAGTACTTCCCCTCCTTAGGCAAGGAGGCCTGCGCTCCTCAGGCACCCCTACCTGAGCCTCTACACTTTATTAGTGCTCACCCTTCCCTGGGGCTCCTAAGCTCCTGGTTAGCTGCTCTGCCCTGATTGCAGACAAGAGCCTACTAACTGTTTGCTGTCCTGCCCTGACCGAGGGCCCAGGGCTCATAGACAGCCTTACTGTTCTGCCCGTCTGGAGGACCAGAGCACTAGGTGTAGCTAATTCCCCTCTTTGGGCTTACCTTTACAGGTACGTGACAGCGAAGAGGTGTGGCCTCCCTCAGAGACTGAAAGGGAGGGACAGCCATGCAGCCTACAATGTCCCAAGCAGCAACATATTTAAAATTCCCTAGTTCTGTTTACTTGCTGCCTCTTCATGTGAATTGAACATCCCAGTTCTTTCTTTAAACCCCCTTCCAGACTACAAGAGTTAGACCCTTTCATTTAGCAAACAGCTAATATATGATGCATGTGACCAATTACAACTAATCAACATAATTTGAATTTTGAATATCAGCTATTGAATATTCAGAGCAAACTGTTGGCAAGAAATCAAATGAATAAATTTGAATAATGAACATATCTGAGAAAATTGTGATCTGTTTGCAGATATTCCACAAGAAGAAAAAATGCTTCAGATGATAATAGTCTATGATACAGTGATTGTGGTAATAATTGTGTTACCTTCTTCCTAGGTAACATTAATGTCATTTGTCATATTTCCTTTATTTATTAATAAGGAATTCCACAGTAAAATTAATTATTGGCATACTACAACTGTAAAGATTCCAATGGTTGCTACTGCATACAACATTCAATGAACTGGAAATGCAGTTGGAATATTCATATAGAAACAAATAATGTTTGTCTTTGTAAATAATTAAACTTCATAATCCCGGATCAATGCTTTTCTGTGCACCTATTACAAGTGATTTTAATTTTTCTGTGTGAATATTATTTAGTTCCTTTCCTCATTGTTTTATCTTATTCATTCGTAAATTGAATACATATGGAACAATATTGATTAATTTATCCTGATGCTAGCTTGAGCTTTGCACAGAGAATCATTGGTCTTACAATAAATTTTAGTTTTATCTTAATAAACTGAATGATGGATAAAATACCAAGAGATCTTCCTTACAAACCAAGAGATCAGATACTTTTTTTATGCTGTTTCATTCATTTTTATATATTACGGTTCTGATCACAAATCAGGTTCTCTCTTCAATTACACAAATGTAAATTCAGAGTAAATACATTGGATCAGATCCTCAGCATAGTTCCCCTGAAGTCAAATATGAGTATCTTGTTCATTGACTTCAGAAGAACTAATCCAGGTTTACATGGGGTTAAATGATAGCAGAATCTGTCCCTCTTAGACATACAGTGCTGCTCATTTCATATCCCAGGTATTCACTTTCAGCCACTTGTGTCAATAAAGTAATCGACACAGTGGAACAGTGGCTTCTACATATGCTTCAGTGAACTGCACAGGATTTGCTCATCCCATGATCTTTCCCTACTTGATATGCTCAATATAGCTAAAAAAGGATAGAAGTGAGCACACAGAGGGAGAATGGCAAGGCTCAAACACTATTACCTTACACTGGTGTAAATGAGAGTCAGTCTGGCTCACAATCTCCCAAGACAGCCATCCATAAGTTCACCATCCTAACAAATCTGGAGTTTTGGAGGATAAAATACATCTACTTCCAGCTTCATTCATGCTCAAATAAATCAACTTCCATCTCCTGAGTTGTTCATTATATATCAGGGAACATAAATGTGTACCTGGGAAAACAACTCTTTTCTCATTTTTTGACAAAAACTTGATTTTTATTCTCGAGGGAGAAAAAAGAACCAGTGAAAGTATGAATCTGAGGCAACTTCTTTTCTATATAGCCTCTAATACCATCCTTACCACTGTAGCATCTGGATCCTTCTAGTAGCATATTAAGTGATGTGACTAACATCTGTGACATGTGGTTCATCCTACTCCATGCAATCATTACTACTCATACTATTGGCAACCCTAAGATCTGAAATCCTTACTGCAGCTGTAAAAGTGGCTCAAGTACTGAATAAAAAAAAAAACAAAACAGAAAAACCATATATCTAATAGCCTTGGGATATTGACATCCGGGACTTAACACTCCAAATCTTCTTGAATATCCAGAATTCATCACTTCCCTGAAGTTGTTCTCTATTTATGTTCTTGTGTGTAACCTAGTACTCTGAGTCACTGCTTTAAAACTTCCAGTTTCCAGTTACACTGTTCCTTGGTCCTTAGTATCAATTTGTAAGCCTTTGAGAAGTATCAACAGAACCTTCAATTTTGAAGTTTTGGAATGAGAGCATCTCTCTCACTTTCCACATCCTTAATGACAATAAATACAGTCTTTAGAAACATTTCAGCAAACTCACCACCTTCAGGAAATCAGACAGATTTCTGTATTTATCTCAGGCTTTTAGTCCTAGTCTATAAAAAATTAAGTTAAAAAAAACCCAGGAAATTACCTACCCTCCCTGATATTTAGGACCAAAGTTTGATAAACATAAAACAATCCTCTGTCAGGTTGTCTGCATGATGAAAATCCAAACAAATTATAAAAATAAAATCAATTGTAAGGTTCATAAAAGACATTATTTATTGTAGCCGAATGTTAATGCTTTTGATATCCTTGCCACTATTATAAGTTGCTAAGGGATGCAATTTGCATCCACAACAAATGTAGGAGTTATACACTTTCTCCCATGAGTTTTGAAGAGTATTTGTCTTAAAAGTCTAAGGCCTGATGCTGCTACTATTGAAGAAATGTGACAACTCCCATTAACATCAGTGGGATCAGGACCAAGCCCTACACTGTAAATTAATTCATAGGATTTTACAAAGAACTTGTATAACTCCCAGTTTACTGCCAAACTACCTCCAGATAAAACTAACATGGGTTGGGAGTTGACCAGAAAAGAAGCTTTTGGATGCATACTATTCTTTATAAATTTTGTTACATGTTGTCAAGTTTGTGAATATCCATGGGTAAATATATGTTGTTTGTCTTCCAAATCAGAGAAGAACTGGAATATAATGGGTTTTAACATCCCTTTCATAGTAGGTACAAGATTTACTGTTATTAATTATTTGTATTACTGTAGCACATATGAGTCTGGGTCATGGATCAAGATTCCATTGTGCTAGGCACTGCACAAATACAGAACAAAAAGACAGTCTCTGTGCCAACAAGCTTACAAGCTAAGTATAAGATTAAATAGCAGATGAATACAGACAAACAGTGAAGTACAAGGAAACAATAAGTCAGTGCTGGTCAGCATGACAGTCAGTGGTCTCACCACACTTGTGGCCTAACCACTGTAAGTTTTTTGTAGGCATCATAGCAAAGGAGATTTTTGAGGAGGCATTTGAAGGTGGATAATGAGACATCTTTGTGCATGTTTATAGAGAGCTTCTCCCAAGCATGAGGGGCAGCATGGGAGACAGCACAAAGGTCATGTCAGGGACAGGGCATAGGCATTCTTGCCTAGTAGTCACAGCTGGGCTGGGGTTCACACATCAGGGACTGTAGTCAGATGAATCACTAGAGCAGGATTCAATAAGCAAGAGTTGGAGTTAAAGTCAGGCCAAGGTCAAAGACCATAGAGCCAATGTTGTACCAGGCTGGAATCAGGAGTAAGTCAGGAGGTAAGAGTCAGGCATCAGGAGACAAAGTAAGGTCTAGAGCCACCACAGCCCCAAAGCCTGTGTGTTGCCCAGACAACTTCCTGGGCCAGGGTTAAATAGGGGGCTTGGCCAATCAGAGGCCTGCAGAGTGCTGTCACTCTGGGTCTCTTGGGAAGTACTTCCTGTGGCATCTACTCTCCACATTGCTCCTTAGCTGTGGCTCTGTATAGCCTCCTAGTGGTACTGTGGGAACATCAGTTCTCCCTGGATCCTTACAGGTCATTTTGAAAATTTAACAAGTGGGTGATAGAGGCTGGCCTCTTGAACTGATTGGAGGTCAGAGTTCTCATCTTGATAGTGAATGAAAGATGATAGGTAGGTTGGGCAAAGACCATTAAGGGCCTTGAAAGTGTAGGCAAGCAACTGATGTTCGATGAAATAGAGAATGGGGAGGAAGAAGAGGGATGTGAAGAAAAGTGAGTCTGTCAAAGCAATGGGCTAGGAGAGTGATCTTCACAGCAGTATTGTGTGTGTGTGTGTGTATATATATATATATAAAAATAGATTGATAATCAGAAGTAGTATACTCAATACAATGGGAAAATCTCAAAAGGTTTGGAGTTCTGCTTTGGTCTGAAGCAAATTCTACAGATATGGATGCTGTCTGAAATTTATCTGAACCTCTTGAGACTAACAAAATTGGTCTGTGTATTTCAGGAAGACGGTGTTTATTGCAGGATTCTGACACCCTCTAGATCATGGGTATGGAAGAAAAAAGTATCCAAACATTTCTAGAACTAAAAAAAAATCATTCAAGTTGGCTTGTAGAAATGGGAGAATGTTGATGGGTTTTGTTTGTTTGTTTTTGGCTCTTACCCCTGAGCTGGTACACCCATCACAATATAGACGTCTTTAAGACTTCAACTAGAAGTAGTTGAAAGTTTTCTGTTGACACTTTATAAACTTTTCAAATATTGCTTTTCTATGGAGCCCCACAAATTTTTCAAATAATTTTTAAATTAAAAAAAATGAAAGTTTTTCTTTCTTATCAAACGTTTTGCACTGGAAAACTTACTTCTTGACAATCTCTGGCTCCAACACAATTTACTCAGATGTTATGGAATATGACAGGTCAGAGAATCAGGCCTGCTGCACATTTATGTTGCTATATTAGTCCTTCAGAAAAAGGCAGATAAGCCAGAATGTTTTTTACTGTAAGTTAATATCAAACTTTACTGGAATAACATGCTTTTCAACACCCCTACATGTGTAGTCACTGGGAGTTTTCAAGTTATATCAGAGATCTAAATGGAAAATGTATCATTCAGGAACATTTGTCCTGATTCACCACTGCGTTACTCCACTGGTATGCCAGTGTAATTCCACTGATACCAACAGAGATACACTGACATAAAATTGCAAAGTTGAACTAGGCCTATTATGTGTATTTGTGATGCTTTCTGGAGAATGTTGCTTCTGTATTGTAATTGAGTGGATTATACAGAGGCATGTAGATACTGTCAGTATTTTCATCTGTGACAAATATAAAATTGATCCAATATTTCTCATGTTATAGGAAGGAAAATGATATCCATTTTCTTCAGAACTGCAGTTTGGATTTTTTTTTAAATAAAAGAAGCTTTCCTAAGACTGAATAAACAGAGAACTATCTTTGACAGTTAACTGATGCCATCCTTTAAAACTCATACTCCATGCTAGTCAGGGGACAAATGCCCAAATCAGATTATTGTTCTTATTATTTAAGGAATAGAGTATGATAGGTGTGCATGGCATAAATTCACAGTGTATTTTAGCCTCTCGGGCTATTTGGAATCACTGCTATAATAAAATAAAAATGTATAGAATGAGATTTCAAATCAGTTTAGCTCCTTAAAGCATTGCAGACAGGTGGTGAAATCCTAACCTTATTGATATAAACGGCCAAGCTCCCATTGACTTCAAGTCGGCCAGAACGTCACTGAGACAGTTTAAATTCTTAAATCATATTATGCAGATTAATATTTGGGATTCAATCAACGTTTAGACTTCTGTTTTTGAAAGTAGCAGAATCATCCCACATCTCTACATCACAGTAACTATCAGAAAATATATATGTACTCCTCATCAGTAAATCTATGTTTGTATTTGTGAAGTAAACGTATTTACTATTTAGCTTCATCCTTCTGAAAACTATTGCAGCCCCATAAACACACTCAGAACACATTTGATTAATTTAGTTTACTGGATAGTGGATATCATGAAAAGAGCCACATCTGAACTATTACGGCAATATGAAAATTGAGGAGTAAGGGAGGATGCATTGTAGAATCCACTTTTACCTTAGTTCTAGGTAGCTTATGATAGCTTGTTTACCTGAAATTGAAGGCACCAATGACCTAGTATGTAATGCTAATGAATCTATATTGCATAGTTTTATTCCTTATAATTTTTCCAAGAATCAAAGTTATAATCTGATCCTTCTCTACAACTATATTTATATGTATTAAATGGTAATGGGTTGCATTTCTTAATTCTTTTCTAGCATACTGTACATAAATGATTGGTTTGCACTAGGGCTTCAGGCTGAATGATTTATGGACTTCATCCAAATCTGGTCCATAGATAGCAAATCACTGAAGGTCAGATTCTCTCTCCTGTAGAGGCCACTTTATGTTCCTTAAGTAAATACAAGCACAAAATGTCCCTGAACTGGTCAGAGATTCACAGTGGAGAATTCTCCATTTCAAGGGGGAATTTCCACTTGCATAAAAATATTGGTGGTGACAGAGCTGTGCAAGCTGTGCTCGTACATAGTTGAGACTCTGGAACTCATTTCAGAAAAAAAGGAATGCAATTCCTTAATTGGGTTATATTCAGACTATGGGCCTGATATTGAGTTGCCCTACATCTTGAATAGTCATTTATACCAGTCCAAAGTTAGTGCACAGTAGGTGAAAATTGCTACCATTCTAATTTATTAAAGATTTACACCCACTCTCCAATCCCTTTATTTGGTGTAAATGACACAGGTCTATGGAGAATCAGGCCTTAATCTCCACATATGTTGCTTTTTCCTAGATTTGAGACTGGTTAAAAATAGACAAGAAGAGGAAATGCCAACCAAACCAGTGAGGTTCCCTCTAGGTTCCATGGCCACTCAAGCCATTATCAAAACTCCCATGATTGGACATCTTGTGAAGAGCCTGAATGTACTCCTATTTTTATTTTTTTTTTATTTTTTTTTAATAATTGGAGATATACCAATCTCCTAGAACTGGAAGGGACCTTGAAAGGTCATCGAGTCCAACCCCCTGCCTTCACTAGCAGGACCAATTTTTGCCCCAGATCCCTAAGTGGCCCCCTCAAGGATTGAACTCACAACCCTGGGTTTAGCAGGCCAATGCTCAAACCACTGAGCTATCCCTCCCCCTAATTAAGAGCCTTACAACTAGACTTCCCAGTTCATTAACCAACTAGGTCTATATTTGTTCATCTCTAGCTTCCTAGGGCCTTTGATAATTAAGGTGTAACATTAAGGATAGTTTCACTGTAGAGATCATATCCAGATGATAATGTGAAACACTACATTTTCATACACTTCAAACATTTCTTTGACTGTTCTTTTCAAAATAATTTTACACCATACTAATTAAATTATTCTTTGTTAATGTATGGGTGCCAAGCACAATCTGATCTTCATGGAAGCAATCCGTGTACCTGGCTCTTTTTTTCAGTTTCCACTGTAATTATCTACAGTTGTCTGATTTTATAGAAGCTGCAAATCTTGTCACTCTTTATGTCCAAAACATTGGATACCTCAAACAAACAGTTTGTCAGTAAACATCTGATATGTGCAGAAGAGAAATAAGCTGCAGAACAAGTATTCATTTTCACTTACCATTTTCAAAAGATTAATTTGAGAACAGATTACATCATTTGTCACATGTACAGGGTTCTCTAGCATAAATACCATAGCCACTGAGCATTATTCTCAGTGCAGGTCATGATCTGTCAAAGGGTGAAAAGGTAATTTACTATTCTCTTGGCTCCTTTTTCTGATTCTAGAAATTCTGCTAGTGATAATGAACTATTCCAGGGAATCTTGGACTCTTTCTTCAAGTGGCTGACACTCAGCTCAAAGTCTCCATAGCTCCGCACTCCCACAACATGGACCAACAGGAGGCTGGAAGCAGACTCGAAGATATTATTTTCTCCATTTCTCGCAGCATAAAAGAGTGAAAGCCCTATATGGAGATGTGAGGGGATAGTTTCCCTGACGTGAAGAAATAGTTTGGGGATTCTGAGGAAAAAAATAGACAGAGGCAAGGGTTCCTGAGTGAAGGGATGTGCTGCTTTGGGGAGCTCTAAGAGGAGGAAGATGCTCCCCAATGAGAGGGAATTGCAGCTAAATTGCAGATATGGAGTTGTCTGAGGAGAGGGAGTAGCACACTGGGTCTTGAGGGAATGAGATCTGATTGAGTGGTGCGGCACTTTTAATTACACTTATTTCAACCACTTATTGGAAATTTCAGCATTCAGAGCAGGAGTAGGGTAAGCTTGAAAAGCAATCCATCATCTTAAACCTCAAGGTGGAAGCTCCTGGCCAGGACTGAAGTATCTTGGCAGGACAATGTGGAGAAGCACGCACCATCAATACTCGGACTGCATATATTCTAGGGATAGAGGACACCAGTGGCGCCAAGTCTGCAAAAAGAACCATAAGGGCAGATAAACATGCCCACATATAAATCTATCACAGTAAATGGGGCTTAATGTGGGGGCAACTACTCAAGAGTCAGTTGCAGCATTGGGGCTTACGGCAGTCAGACACCCAAACACTACATTCTCAGGAAAATTGTATTTAAATATATGTGAAAATAAAAGAGGGAAAAAATAAAATGAACAGTGATTACTTAAAACCTCTGAAACTTTCTGCCTTTTAAACTGAATCCCCACTGTAAGGGATTTTCCAAATCATAATTGTGACGGGTTGGTTCACAGAAACCCCCTTGGGAGCTGCCAGCTGATGTGCAAAGGCTACCTCTGGTTCTATTCTCCCCTGCCAGCTACAGGTAGTTCCAGCACTCAAAGTCTTGCTGACAGCCAGACACACCTATCTGCTCCAGACACAGACCAGATTCTGAACCACCTATCCCAAAGCTGCAGGTTTACCTGAGAACAGCTCACAGAAGTCTGCTTGCCTTTAACACTCAGATGCCCAATTCCCAATGGGGTCTAAACCCAAATAAATCCGTTTTACCCTGTATAAGCTTTATACAGAGTAAACTCATAAATTGTTCGCCCTCTATAACACTGATAGAGAGATATGCACAGCTGTTTGCTCCCCCAGGTATTAATACATACTCTGAGTTAATTAATAAGTAGAAAGTGATTTTATTAAATACAGATAGTAGGATTTAAGTGATTTCAAGTAGTAACAGACAGAACAAAAGAAGTTACCAAGCAAAATAAAATAAAATACGCAAATCTATGTCTAATTGCACTAAATACAGATAAGATCCTCACCAGTTCCAAAATGTTCCCTTTTACAGGCTAATCTTCTTTTAGCCTGGGTCCAGCAATCACTCACACCCCCTGTAGTTTTCAGTTTCCTTCAAGTGTCCTGTGGGGGTGGAGAGGCTCCTTCTTTAGCCAGCTGAAGACAAAATGGAGGGGTCTCCCACAGGTTTAAATAGACTGTCTCTTGTGGGTGGAGACCCCCTCCTCTCCCTCTGTAGAATCCTGTCACAGAATGGAGATTCGAAAATCACATGGGCAGGTCACATGCCCATGCATGACTCAGGACTGCAGGTAGCAGCCATTACCCACATGCTGCCTTGAACGTCCTCAGGTAGACTTCTGATGTGGATTGGAATCTTCCAAGCTCTTTTGTCTGTTAAGTGCCCCCTGACTGAACACCTAATTTGCACATTCCTTTCCCCAGAAGTCACCAAATGTTCTAACTGAGGCCCCTTAGGAATCAAGCAATTACACAGCCCATGTTCATAACTTTGAACACACAAATGGTGCCTGCATACAACTAGGGTGAACATAACTAGTAGATCATAACCTTTACATAGATATGTACCTGGCACAGGCAGCACAAAACATATTCCAGTTATGTCATATTCCCACAAAGCCTTATGGGAGGTACCGTCACACCCTCCCNGTAAGTGCACTCAACACAGAGAGTAATAGGACTGTATCCATGGCTATTTTTACTTCTGCATGAGCAGCTTCTGTGTCTTCCCATCAAGTATCATTGAGTGTTGGTACTCCTATAAACTATAGTGGTGAGGAAAGCATTAGAGTTCTGTGTCATTGTATTGGATTATATAACTTAATTGTTTCAACCTGGTGTTTTTGTAAGGATTTGGTAATTTGACTCTCTCTGTATTAACCATGATGCAACAAACTAAGTTGCATTTGACCAAAGTATTTTGTCTCTTATTAACAGGCTGTGCAAAAATTAAATATGCCTTAAAAACATGAGTACTACAATCTAAATACAACTCTGATCAAACATTTTAAATAATGTAGCTCAAATGCCTCTTTACATTTTTTTTGGTTGCTAGTTTCAAAGGTTTAATTTAATGAGATCTGATACTAACAGTACATCTATTGTATGCACACAGAAGACAGACCATGAATAAATTACATTATTGCAAGAGAATTTTGAAATAGGTCTGTTAAAATATGCAGTTGTATTTTGCTATTATTACCTCCAGCTCTGATGGTATTAACGTCCATCTTAACTTGACTTGAATTTCTTTACCTAGTTAAAAATGCATTTATAGCATATGGTTTTTTAAAAAATCTGACAATATTATTAACGAGGTTCAAGCACAAAAATACTGAATAAATGCATATGGATTTTTCATCCGTAAAAAATATTTTGGTATAACTCGGGTAGTTAATAAAATTAGATGTGTGTACATGTGAAAGTAAAACTATGAATCTCCTAAATTATATTGGCTGAAAAAATGCAAACACAAAGCAAAGTTATCAGTCTCCAAAGATAAAGCTGGCACTGAAAAAATTGTGTTTTCAGCCAGAACAGCATGGGGCCATTTAGTTTTGATCTGCAGTACATGCAGTTGCAGATACAGAGACACACCAGAAAGGATTGGAGGTTTTTTATTTCATTTTATAGAGCAAAAACAAATGCCAGACTGCTATGAAAGACCTGATAGATATCATTATAATGCTTTTTTCTATTACATGGAGAACTTCTTATATTCAAGTATTAATTAATCCTCACTATAGCAAGTAGGAAGCAAAAGTAAAATGTTGAAATTTATATATTTTTGAAGCACAGCAAGACTGCACTCCCAGTAGATAAAATATGTATTTGCATTCATTTAGCCAGATAGCTTAGTTAAGGAAAAACAAAAGACTGGATGGATCAGGGAGAAGATGACAAAATATGGGCTATATCCTACAGTTGGAAATCAGTGGGACTCCACATGAGTGCAGGGGTCTGTGCAAGCAGATTTAATGGCATCATCTAAGCCTAAACTAATAACAGTACAACATAATACTATTGACAGTAATTTAACAGTGCCATGTGCACTCCACTATTGTGTTTGGTCATATAAATAAGACATAGACACATGAATATGTGATGAACAGCTATCAACCACAAGTTTATTTAGAAACAATGAAACCTACAGTACAAAATGGTTATATTTCTGGTAGACAAATACCTGTGATTCCTAAGTCAACTGCAGGCCCTGGCCTGGCACAGTTGCACATCACTGGGTTAAGGTGCAACCGAAAAGTCTGGCAGAGTCCACTTTGAATGGATATGGGGAATCTTCCACAACCAGCATCTCAGAAATGAAATTTCATAGAGTTCCAACTGTAAGAATATAAATGCAATTAGTGTCTCTATTATGTAGGTATGGGGAATTTGCCCTTTTCTCTAAGGGTAAAATCAGGATAATCAGAAATTCCTTAACCTCTTGTGTCTCATCTAAAGGAATAAACTGTCAGATTACACAAGTCTCTGTTTAGTCAGTCTCCAACAATTGTGTCTTATATGATACAGCACTGAAACTGAAAACTCTTAGTACAGAACTATATAATGTAACCTGGCAGTTTATTCCTGTAAAAGAGACATGGGGAGGGAAGTTAATTAATTTTTAATGATTCTGATCCTTAGAGAAAAGGGCAAATGCCTAATATCTATCAGGAGACACAGTCTGAACTGTCCCTTTACTCACCTTAGGAAAAAAGAACTGATCTGAGTTTTAAATAAAATTCAGGGATTTTCTCTCAATCTATCAACAACGATAGCTGAATAATAACTATTTATACCACTTTCATTGTCTTTCTGTATTCATTATAGTATTTGGAAATAACATTGCAATTTGATGTACTAGGAGGACACTTGCAAGACATTAGTGCTTAAGTTTGTGCCCTGTCATCACCAGAGCTCATTTGCCTATTAAAAACCAGGGAGCAGACAAATCTACTTAACTGGCTTAAGTGTGATTGGGGCAATCACTATATTAGTTAAGAAACCATTCTGGAGTTCTGCTGAAAATCCCACCTTTCTTGCACAAGAAATGATCCACAAGAAGGAAGAGATTATATCAGAGAGATCTCTGGAGATTCATTTATCCTTTGGAAGGCAGTTAATGTATTGATGTGTAACTGAAGGTACAAGGCGCACACACACACACTTTAACAGTAATGAAGTGCTTTAATATAGTAATGTTCTAAGTTTTAAGGTGGCGAACTTTCAACCATGAACAGTTAAAATAGCCAAAGTGTATCAGTACTTGTGCATAGGGGAAGTAATTGACTGGGAAAACCCAGAAAAATCTAAGGGAGTCAAAAATCAATAGCCATGAAAAAAGGAGAGAAAAACCAACATGTAAATTAAAATCCCTGCATTTCATGAGTAATTCCTTTTAAGTTAGGGGTACATCATTTACTCTATTTAATTGTATTAGCTTCTGTCATTCTGAGTCAAACTTAACTACTTCATTGATGCTGATGGTTGTAGAGCAAAAGTGCCAATTAAAGGCTCACACTAAACAAGCCAAGGGGAACAAAACTAAAATAGTATTAAGCAGTAGAAAGAAAGTAGCTTGTGACTTGAGTGACGTTAACAAGTCAGAGATGATGCGCTTACTGTTTGTTGTAAAAGACTGTAGAATGCCACCCTAAGCAGTAGTTGGACACAATTATCATGAGTATTGTCGGTTCCTGGTCATTCTTCTTTATATTTTAGTGATTTCACATTGTGTTGATTGCATCATATTAAATTGAGATGTAAAGATCTGTTGGGTTATCTAGCCCATCTGCTAGGGGCTAATGAAGGATTGCTCCTTACTCTATATTTTCTAGTGCTTGTCCAGTCTAATTTTAAATCATTGAAGCAATCTTTAAAACTGTTGATTTCAGTAATAGCAAGGGACTGAAGTTGCAATTTTTTGGCTTAAAATATATAGAAGCTGGCATTGAAACATATAAAATACCAACAGCTGGTTAACCATTTTCTTATTTTGAGTCTACTTTCACATATCTTGATGGTGCCCGACTATTTTGCTCCTTTAAAAAAAACTATGTAATTTAGAATTAGACTTGCTTCATCCGAGAGATATAAATATTTGTCATGCTCACTTTGAATGTATTCTCTGAGTGGTCTCATTGAAGTCAAGGTGCTAGTCAGCGTGACTGAGGGTATATTGACACTGCATATTGTGCACAGCCTCATGCTAGTGCTCTTAAAAAGCTGTGTAGTTGTTGCTTTGATGTTGCAGCTCAGGCAGGAGCTTGGGCTCTCAGGCCCATCCATCCTGGCTTCAGATCCTGAGCTGCAACATCTACGCAGCATTTTTAGTGTGCTGGCTCAAGCCCCATCGGCTTGAGTCTGTGGACCAGACCTGAGGCTTGCTTCCAGATGCAGCATAAACATAGCCTATGGGCATCAGAATCTGATCCTTAGTCATCTCTGTCCATCAGCTCTTTTTCTATGCAGAAACACACTACTTTTGATATCCAAGCTAAGGATTTGACCCTGCAAAGCTTACTTGTGTGTAAACCCATTGACGACTTATTTAACTTAGAATTTATTCATACTCTGTAGAGATAAAGCAGCAAGCAAGTTTTGGTATAATGGTTTTTTACAAGGTTTTGAGAATTAAGAAAATTAATTTAAAGGAGAAACCATCCCTGGCCCCATAAAATAATCAAACCATGTATATTGTTGGATACATGGCCTGGGCATAACTTTTGATGCAGTCCACTACAAATTACAAGGTTGAAAGTCCAGACCATTACAATTTCACACCAGTGTAACACCATGGGATTCAAAGGAATTATATAAAATCAGTCCAGGGAAGTGGAGAATTAGGCCCATTGAGTTTAATTTTAGGCTTGATCCTATATACCAGTGTTTCCCAAACTTGGGACACCGCTTGTATAGGGAAAGCCCCTGGCGGGCCAGGCTGGTTTTTTTACCTTCCCTGTCTGCAGGTTCGGCCGATCACGGCTCCCACTGGCCGCGGTTCGTGCTCCAGGCCAATGGGAGCTGCTGGAAGCGGCGGCCAGTATGTCCCTCGGCCCGCGCCACTTCCCGCAGCCCCCATTGGCCTGGAGCAGCGAACCGCGGCCAGTGGGAGCCACGATCGGCCAAACCTGCGGACGGGGCAGGTAAACAAACCAGCCTGGCCCGCCAGGGGCTTTCCCTACATAAGCGGCATCCCAAGTTTGGGAAACACTGACCTAAGTCAAGCATCCCACAACACTTCACAAAGCTGAAGTAAGCTTTGGCATTAGAAAATAGGGACCTTGTCAAAGCAAAGATGCATGAATACTTTGTATCAAGTACAAACAGGGAGTGCTTTCATGGCTCATCAACACTTGGAATGTAGTATTCAAAATAAGATATGGGAAAGCATAGGGAGGTACTAAGGACAAATCTGGCACAAACTACTGGGTAAATTTAAACTTTTAGTGATATACAAAAGTTTTGTAACATGTAAAATCAAATTATAAATACTATTAGCTGAAATTTGTATCTATAAAGCACACATTCTGTGTAAGGGGAACACTCTGCGAGACTTTGCTTCCCAGAAGGAGGGCTATAATAGAATATATCCCTGTGTCCACTATTGTAATAATCTTTGTACTAAGTATGCCTTTTGAAGTATCATTTGAAAACTCATAATTGATACACATACCCATTAGTCTGGATTGATCCCTGAGTATGTCACAAAGGTATGTATATCTCCTTTTTGTATTATACTGTTTTGTCAATAGACAATACATTTGGCTAAGTTTGGTAATATGGTCTCTTGAACATTTTTAGAAACTAACCATGAGTGTAATCAAACAATTGGCTGTGCATTTCAGTCAATATAGATCAGACTAAATAATCACAATGGCTATGAGTCTCCAGGCACGCATTGATCTTTCAAGTCCATAAAGCTCCTAGACACTCAACAAGAGCCAAGATTTTCAAAAGTGAGTTATTTTGGATGCTTCCATTTATGGTTATCCAGATGGAGACATCGTGGAGGCTAAATGGCAGAAAGTACAGAGCATCCACACTGAAAATCAGCCCCCTTGAAGCTGTGTCACTTTTGGGCACCAAAAATTGAGGCATCCAAAAAAATCACAATTGTGACTAAATTTTTTAATGTTTACTTTGACATAAGTGAGAGAAGCATTTCTAGATCAAATAAATAAAATATACAGTGAGGGACAATAGTTTGAGTCACCTTTAATAAATAATTTAAAAGTGTTACATCTGTGTTTATTGGTACTGTACTTTATAATATAAGAAGTTACATCCCTATCCTGTAATACTGTAGGACTTCACCGTTACGTTTCTGCATTATTGTTGTGGTGGTAAAGCATCTAACCCATTGAAACTTTGCTCTCTTGATTTATATTACCAACAGAAATGCCTAAAAATCTTGCCTTATTATACAGCTAAAATGGATTTTGCTGTAGGTCTCTATGCTTTCTGTACATATTGTATCTGTCTGTCCATGTAGGTATTTACGGTGGTCAAGTTGCCAAGGAAAATTATATGTGTATACACACACAGGCTCCCCAGCATGTATTTATTTATACTACTGTTTATTCATTTAGACTTTGATTCAGCAAAGGTACTTAAGTGTGTTTATAACTTGGATCACATGTGTATTCCCACTGAAGTCAATGGGACTGAACACTGTTTAAAGTTATTCGTGCACTTAAGTATATTCCTGAATTGGGGCCATGGGGCCAGTTTGTGACAATTCTCGGTGTAGATGTGCAAGGAGGGAGGGGAAAGGCTTTCTGTGCATGAACCAGACAAAAACCGCACTCCATGAGAGCAAGAATTGCTCCTAGCTAGTGGCACTAACTACTCTACAATGGGACAGCAGGGAGTCAGTGGGGGCTTAGCCTGACCTCCCCTATGCCACAGAAAGGAATGTAAACTTCACTCCTTATTGGGTAATAGCAATGGGCATGCTCCCTGGTTGTTCCTGGACTCATTTTGCTCTGTTATTCACCAACACTGGGAAGTGTCTCAAAAGGTTGATTGAGCCCATCATTTCTATACACTTGTTTTTCATCTGCTTAGTTTTGAAGCACTAATTTATTCAATAGCTGTCAAACATATAAGGCATAATTCTGCTAAAAGGCGGGAGTGGCAAAGGGTGAAAAAGGATCTGATTGCATTATTCTGTGGTGTGCTCCTCTCCCAGTCACCTGTAGTAGAGTGTTCTCACACAGTTTGTTAATGAATCAGATTGACCTCTGATAGTTTAAACAAATTTGTTCTGTGTCCTCACTGCAGCCTTCAGTTATTGGATTTTTCTTTCTGCAAGCTAGTTGTAACCTCCTATTTGGCAGGGTACATCATGTATCTAGATACTTTATAGTAATTAATGTAACTTAATTTTTTTCTGGTTATCATTTCAGGTTCAAGGTCACTCTATTAGTAGGAACCTATATAATGTCAACAGCAGCTACAGCTGACAGCACAGATTGTACCAACTATGATAGCTTGTTTCAACATCTTTTCAGCAAAGGTAGTAGTGAACATTTCGTCATCAGATTAAAGAAAGAATCTGTAGCTGGCCACACATAGAGACACATCCATTAGCTCAATGTTCAAACTCTGTCTGAAACTCTTTGTTGTACTTGTAAATCCAGAGTAACATTTACCTTCTTTTGAAGTTTGAGGAGGGAATTCTCCCACAGGAGAACCACCCTTTTCTTTACTTCTTCACTATTATCTGAGAGTTTACGGTATCGGTATAAGATATCATTGTAGTCCAAATCTCAAACCTTATGGCAGTGTTACAATTTAAACTCATGCCCTGGACAGGGAGGGGTTTAATTTTCTAGCAAAGAACTATATGAATCTCTTGATATTAAATCAGTTTAACCTCTTTAAATAAGTGAAAAATGTTGGGAAAACCCAAACAATTATTTAATTGACCTCTAACAGAAAAAAGTAATGTCTTCTGTCTTAAATTCACAATACACACCTCTACCTCGATATAACGCTGTCCTCGGGACCCAAAAAATCTTACCGTGTTATAGGTGAAACTGCGTTATATCGAACTTGCTTTGATCCGCTGGAGTACGCAGCTCCCCCCCCACCCCCCGGAGCACTGCTTTACCGTGTTATATCAGAACTCGTGTTATATCGGGTCACGTTATATCGGGGTAGAGGTGTATTACAGAGTCTTAGGCAAAAGNATTTCTAGATCAAATAAATAAAATATACAGTGAGGGACAATAGTTTGAGTCACCTTTAATAAATAATTTAAAAGTGTTACATCTGTGTTTATTGGTACTGTACTTTATAATATAAGAAGTTACATCCCTATCCTGTAATACTGTAGGACTTCACCGTTACGTTTCTGCATTATTGTTGTGGTGGTAAAGCATCTAACCCATTGAAACTTTGCTCTCTTGATTTATATTACCAACAGAAATGCCTAAAAATCTTGCCTTATTATACAGCTAAAATGGATTTTGCTGTAGGTCTCTATGCTTTCTGTACATATTGTATCTGTCTGTCCATGTAGGTATTTACGGTGGTCAAGTTGCCAAGGAAAATTATATGTGTATACACACACAGGCTCCCCAGCATGTATTTATTTATACTACTGTTTATTCATTTAGACTTTGATTCAGCAAAGGTACTTAAGTGTGTTTATAACTTGGATCACATGTGTATTCCCACTGAAGTCAATGGGACTGAACACTGTTTAAAGTTATTCGTGCACTTAAGTATATTCCTGAATTGGGGCCATGGGGCCAGTTTGTGACAATTCTCGGTGTAGATGTGCAAGGAGGGAGGGGAAAGGCTTTCTGTGCATGAACCAGACAAAAACCGCACTCCATGAGAGCAAGAATTGCTCCTAGCTAGTGGCACTAACTACTCTACAATGGGACAGCAGGGAGTCAGTGGGGGCTTAGCCTGACCTCCCCTATGCCACAGAAAGGAATGTAAACTTCACTCCTTATTGGGTAATAGCAATGGGCATGCTCCCTGGTTGTTCCTGGACTCATTTTGCTCTGTTATTCACCAACACTGGGAAGTGTCTCAAAAGGTTGATTGAGCCCATCATTTCTATACACTTGTTTTTCATCTGCTTAGTTTTGAAGCACTAATTTATTCAATAGCTGTCAAACATATAAGGCATAATTCTGCTAAAAGGCGGGAGTGGCAAAGGGTGAAAAAGGATCTGATTGCATTATTCTGTGGTGTGCTCCTCTCCCAGTCACCTGTAGTAGAGTGTTCTCACACAGTTTGTTAATGAATCAGATTGACCTCTGATAGTTTAAACAAATTTGTTCTGTGTCCTCACTGCAGCCTTCAGTTATTGGATTTTTCTTTCTGCAAGCTAGTTGTAACCTCCTATTTGGCAGGGTACATCATGTATCTAGATACTTTATAGTAATTAATGTAACTTAATTTTTTTCTGGTTATCATTTCAGGTTCAAGGTCACTCTATTAGTAGGAACCTATATAATGTCAACAGCAGCTACAGCTGACAGCACAGATTGTACCAACTATGATAGCTTGTTTCAACATCTTTTCAGCAAAGGTAGTAGTGAACATTTCGTCATCAGATTAAAGAAAGAATCTGTAGCTGGCCACACATAGAGACACATCCATTAGCTCAATGTTCAAACTCTGTCTGAAACTCTTTGTTGTACTTGTAAATCCAGAGTAACATTTACCTTCTTTTGAAGTTTGAGGAGGGAATTCTCCCACAGGAGAACCACCCTTTTCTTTACTTCTTCACTATTGTCTGAGAGTTTACGGTATCGGTATAAGATATCATTGTAGTCCAAATCTCAAACCTTATGGCAGTGTTACAATTTAAACTCATGCCCTGGACAGGGAGGGGTTTAATTTTCTAGCAAAGAACTATATGAATCTCTTGATATTAAATCAGTTTAACCTCTTTAAATAAGTGAAAAATGTTGGGAAAACCCAAACAATTATTTAATTGACCTCTAACAGAAAAAAGTAATGTCTTCTGTCTTAAATTCACAATACACACCTCTACCTCGATATAACGCTGTCCTCGGGACCCAAAAAATCTTACCGTGTTATAGGTGAAACTGCGTTATATCGAACTTGCTTTGATCCGCTGGAGTACGCAGCTCCCCCCCCACCCCCCGGAGCACTGCTTTACCGTGTTATATCAGAACTCGTGTTATATCGGGTCACGTTATATCGGGGTAGAGGTGTATTACAGAGTCTTAGGCAAAAGCAGCCCACATGGATTTTCAGCATTTATGAATCTTCTCTATTAGATTGGAGCAGGGAATGTAGTTAGTACAAATTAAGAAAGAGGTTATAATTTAGTTGGCACTATGAGAAAGGCAAAGTACATTTAGTGAAATTTATCTGTTCATTTTAATTTTACAATAGACATGAGTTTTTAATAAAGCATTTATATTACACAAAATTATAACCCAAAATAATGTTTAGGATTAGTTTATCTGTTTTTCCAGGACTTGATAGACATCCCCTAAGGACATATCTTTTTGACTGGGAATGATGTATAAAACAGTCCCCGAATAGTTAACTGAATGCTTGCCTTACCCATAAATACTAGATACTCCTATGTTTGGAAATACACAGAGGCAACATGTAAGGGAGGCGTGAGGTGTCAAGAGCCCCTCCCCACCAAAATTGGCCTGCCAGGGTCGGGTCGGGTGAGGGGCTCTCCCTGGCAGCCGTACAGGGAGTGGGACAGAGCTGCTTCTGCCTGAGAGAGCCTGGCAGGGAGGCAGCAGCAGCCTGCTTCCTGCCTGGACTTGGCTGCCAGGGGTGGGAGAGGTTGCTCCAGCTCACTCAGCCCCTGTCTCTGGCAGCTGCAGAGGCAGCAGGTCATCCCCCTCCCCACCCCCTCGTCCGGGCCCTGCTGTGGGACAGGGGCCAAGTGAGCTGGAGCTCTCCCCTCCCCAACAGCTGAGCCCAGGCAGGGAGTGGGCCACTGCTGCCTCCCTGTCAGGCTCTCTCAGGCAGAAGCAGCTCAGTCACACTCCCCACCTAGCTGCCAGGAAGAGCAGCTGAACATGCCATGGGGCAGGGAGCTGCAGGGAGAGAAGGACAGAACCCACACACTCACAGGCAATGTGAGGTGGGGAGAGTGCAGTGGCCCCGAGCTGGACACAGGACGGGGGTGGGGGTATAACTGGGCAGGGGAGTCACATGTGACATTCACGTGTCCTCCCCTTTAGATTATGTCCCTCCAATATATGGTGGCACCAGTCGTCTATGGAAATACACACATTTGATATTCTGTGAGGAACACAACCAAGGTAACTTTTACATGAATGCAATTAGGACAGCACTGGAAGATACATAATGATCCAGACAATGTATTTTCACCAGGTTACAACATAGTGAAACTTTCTCCCAGCCAGTTTCCACCCTCATCACCTGACCCTGACATGAAACTTCTCATTCCAAGCCCCAGGCATTCCTATTCTCCAAACTCCTTTTTTCCACAATCAAGCAGGAGAACAGATGCAATGAGAGCACTATCCTTTAGTGCAGCTGAGAAAGTACTACCATTAATCACCTTTCAATTAACAAAAAACATTTGTGTATAACAGGTACATACTGGCATACAATTCTGATAACTGAAGTTGACAAAGGGTAGAATGGCATGGACCCTTCAAAAGAATATAAGCATACAGGTCTGTCTCATCTTACGCTGGGGTTACGTTCCACAGTCAGCGCCTAAAGCAAAAATCGTGTAAAGTCAAAATTACATTGAGTGTAATGGCGGGCGGAATCGCCCGCACTACAGAAACAGTATTTAAATTGTTATTTTTCTCTTTTTGTTTTTGTTTTTGTTTTGTTTTTGCCGACCACATAAAGCTGAAATCGTGCATGTTAAATGCGCCTAAGATGCGACAGACCTGTACATCAAACATTGGGATTTGTTTATTTATCACAAAATATTGCATTCATAATCATTAACTAAAGTGTTAAATGAGCTTCCTTTTCCGGCTGCTTTTCTTCTTCCTCTTCTCTTTCAGTTATTTCCTTCTACTTTTTGAATAGCTCCAGCAGTGTCCTCTTGCCTGAGGTAGATCAGTCACTAGAAGCCTGGATTTCATGTTCAATGAGTACTTTTGTAGTTTCATGATCATTTTCTAGAATCTAGATGATCCTTTGCACAGTGAGTTCTTTAAAATGGATTAGAGTATGCTGTGGCTCTTGTATTTTTATGTCTCATTTTGTAAGTTTTTAAGTGAGGGGAAATTTGGTGGTGCACAAGACAAATCAGGCACTTGAAAGGAGTTCAGTAGTCTGGAAAGGTTGAGAGCCACTGTTCTAGACCTCACTGCATCTCTGTACTCTTATCTGTTCTCCTGGTGACACTGGTGATCCATAAACGTCTATATGTACAGAAGAGAATTCAGAATTTAGCTAAGAACAGGCAATAATGCCTAGAACTCAAACCCTATCTGGCATATATGCAGAAGTACAGTCCAGAAAACAAGCAGGCAGAAGAAGAGGTGTACACCAGAAGTTATCCACCCTGGTTCTGGAACTCCACAATCTGCTCATAATGCCCAGAATTAAGCATAAATTATTCTTCACAGGATTGTGGCCACAGTTTTTAATCTAATTTTAATTTTACATAATTGCTGAATCTGATGTTATGTTACTTTTCTCAACTGTGCCTATGGGATATAAACTTATTGATCTTCCATTTCAGCCACATTTGGTCCTATCCTAAAGAGGACATTATTGTATTACTTCGCTTTTTCCTATTCTTAGTATTTCTGTTTTGTGCCATATCAGTATCCATATATAGTTATTTTCTTTTTTTTTCTGTTCTATCCTTTGTATTTTTTATCCAAATGTATTTGTGTATGTATCTAGCTATAGTTATTTTAACACTTTGTGGGGTAGGTTTCTGTTGTGCAAAGCTGAAACAGTACAGCAATTAAACAGCTCCCAATTCAGGGATTCCCAGTTCAGCTATGCAGGTATGCAATTTTCATTGGTTTATGGGAGGGCAGAATTTGTCCATGTTCTGAGGATATACTGTGTAATAAATAGAAAGAAAAATAATTAAAAACCTTAATTTTGTTTTTAAGGAAGTTTGTGTCTTAATCCTCTTGTTTTGTTCTCTTACAATTAAATTTATAGTAAATCAGATTAGCCCATATATATGGTCCTTTCTTTGTGTGTTTTGCAAAATGTAAGTAGCCTCACCTTCTTAGGAAATTAGTATTGTATGCAGCATGTTTTATTTTCAAAAAGTTCTGTTATTGTGGAAATTCAAATAGCCATTAAAGCAATAAAACCTACTTAATATTTAGCTTTTTTCAGTGTCTCAGAGGTATTACATCTTGTGCTAACTAAATGGTTTTAAAATAAAGTACACATGAACATACTAACAGCTATCATTGCAGATTACAACATGCCTGGATATTCTTGGATTGAATGTAAAATGATACATCTCATCATTTGTTATTTTCAACTTCACATTGTATTATGTATTCTGTACCAGGAATGGAAAATCAATGCATCCTTTTAACAAAATATCTATGCTTTTAAGAATATACTACTGAACATTCATACAACTTCCTTATGGCAGTCAGTTGAAAACAATTTATCTCTAGCTCCAAAACACAATAGTCTGGGCTGATAGAGTTCCTCAGCATTAATTTTTTTCAAAGTGTCAGTAATTCTATTTGTACCAGACCAATTACCCTTGAGTCTTTTTGCATCACCTATCACTAATAATCTTACATTTATTCCTTTCATCCCCAAAGAATCTAAAGTGTTTTTTTAAATACTGGCCAGACTTAGCTACCCTGGAACCTGCATGGGGCATATCAAAAGCCCAGGTTCTTCTTCCAGAAGAGAGAAGAGAAGGACTTTGGAATTTTCCCATGGAGTGGTTTCGGGTGTGTGGAGGGGAGGCGTGGCTGCGGTGGCTCCAGCCAGCCTGAGGCTCCTCTGAGTGGGGGGGAGGGGGCTCAGGGCTCTGGCTGGCCCCGGGCTCCTCTGGCCATTGGGAGAGGGGCAGGGGGTCTTAGGGCTCTGGCTGCAGAGGGGGGCACAGGGTCTCGGGGCCCTGGCCACAGGATGGGGTCGGGCAGAAGGGGCAGAGCTGGGGGCTAGACTCCCAGAAGTGGGGCTCCACCTGCTGCCCATGGCTAAAAGTCAAGCTAAATTAGATATTGCCAAGGAAAAATAAAACATGAGGTTTTAGTTATATGAATAAAAAGAATGAGGAATGATGAGGTTGTACTGCTATGCAGTGTGGTTGTGGGGAAATTAAAGTTAAAGGTGTTGCACAAAAAGTACATGAATACTTTGCCTTGGTTTTGAATAAGGATGATAATATGGGATGTGGACATGAAGGTAGGATGGCTGGTGGAAGTTACCACATCTGAAGTTAAAGAAAACCTCAAAGAGCTTAATGTACTCACATCAGGAGAATACTGAAATAACTGGCACATGAGATTGCTAGTCCAGTAGCAAACACCATGGAGTGTGACAAGCTATTTAAGCTAAATATTGGCACAGGAACAAATGAGTATAAACTAGCCATGAATATGTTCAGGCTGGACATTAGAAGGTTTCTAACCTTTAGAGAAGCAAGGTTCTAGAACAGCTTCCCAATAAGAGTTGTTGGAGCAAACAACTTAAACATTGAAAGAGGGATTGTATGAGGTTGTTTGTGATGCTGGTGGGGGGCAGAGCAGTCCTGGGGTTTCCTTCTGGTTCAGGTCTGATGTTTCTAAAATCTCAGACTTCAGAGCTTCAGCCAGTCATCTGCAGAGTTAGGAAGGGATTGTTTCCCCTGATGTATGGGTGGATATTCTTGCATTCCCATTTTGGAGACAAGCAGGTTTTTCTCATGTTAAAAGCAGAACTTGTATATATGATACATATAAAAAAAGAGAAGAATTGCTTCACTAATCACTTAAAGGTAACCGCTTTAGGTATAGTCGCCGACTTCATGGGTGTTCCGGGGCTGGAGCACCCACCGGGAAAAAATGGTGGATGCAGAGCACCCACCAGCAACCCTCCTATCAGCACCATCCCCTCCTCCCAGCGCCTCGTGCCCACCGGTGGGCCACGCAAATCAGCGCCCCCCCCTCCCTCACAGCGCCTCCCATGGATCAGCTGTTTCGCGGTGTTTGCAGACACTGGGGGGGGGGGGGGGGGGGGGGGGGGGGNCGAAGAATGTGTCAAGTGGACCACCAGAACCCCCGGAGGGTAAACTGGGATCCACCCCATCACCTGGAAGGATGAGAAACACAAACTTTGGACAGTTTGGAGCCACCAGGAATGTGCCCAGGAATGTGTCCGGGAATGTGCCATCTGCTGATTGAGTCAGCAACAGCAGGATGAAACAGCTCCCATAGACTAACATAGGAATTAATTCCTATAAGAATGGACTCTCAAGACTGATGATTTTGAGTCTCTGGTTCTGCTGCCAGCCTCCAGGAGCATCAGGTGCATCTGACACAGACTCAGCTCCATTCTCATGACCAAGATACCTGGCCAGTAACTTGGCATGAGCAACTTCTAGGCTGGTAACTATAACACCTATACAGAACTTGAATGAATGATTGTGTGAATAAATATATATATATATATATATATATATGTGTGTGTGTGTGTGTGTGTATAGGAATAAGTAGTCAAACAATGTTGTTTACTGTTATCTTTTATGTTATTATGGTATTTACAATAAATGTGGCATCTTTGCCTTATCCCTCTTAATAAGATCCTGCTGGTTTTTATTCTATTGGTATAACAGGGGCAAGGCCTGGGTGAAGCCGGGGCGTAGCACCCCCTGGCAGATTAGAAACTCAGCACCTATGGCCTTAGGGCTGAAACCCAGTAGCATTAGGACAGAGCATAGAAACACAGCTCAAAACTTTGGGACAAAAACTGCAGAGCACTTTATCCAAATATTCAGGCAGAATCCCTTTACCCAGTCAAAAATGAGGCCAGCACACCAGGCCAACCTCCCCTACAACATCATTATAAAGTGTTAAGTAATCTTTAAAAGCACACATGATCACAACTTCAGTTTTATGACTCACCCTATCTATAGTACCTTAAGCTATACATTATCTTCAGTGCTGTTATACTGGAGCACTGGTTGAGTACTTAGAGAAAGAGTGGGCTTGCTGAATCAACTGCACCTCTGCTTGGAGTGCCTTGGATGATTCCAGTCTAACTAATGATCATGCCTGACCCTGCTTAAATCACAACCCAAAGTGACATAAGGTGTCTAGTCTCAGTCTCACAGACTTAGGGCAGGTCTACACTACAGCTGGGATCAACGCTCTGAGATCGATCCACAGGTGGTCGATTTAGCGGGTCTAGTAAAGACCCGCCAAATCGACTGCAGATCGCTCTCCAGTTGACCCCTTTACTCTACCCCCAACGAGAAGAGTAAGGTAAGTCGACGGGAGTTTTTCTCCCATCAACCCCCTGCGGTGTAGACCCCGCAGTAACTTGACCTAAGCTACGTCGACTCCAGCTACATTATTCATGTAGCTGGAGTTGCATTGCGTAGGTCGACTTGCCGCGGTAGTGTAGACATAGCCTTAGTCCAAGTATTGTTATAACTTCTATGACTTTGCAGCAGTCATGTGTAAGGACACTAAGGGGATACTGTCTTTTGTAGTTTTGTTTCTAACATTTCTTTCTTGGATGCAGGCAGGTGGTCTGTGTGTGCTGCACCAGGAAGAATTTAGCCTTTGAACAAGATCAGAGCTCATTATTTTACATTCTGCCAGCTTGCGATGGGTTCAAAAACCTCATATCAAAATTCGATAAGCTTTATATGAATCACCACATTTATGAAAATTGATAAAATACCTTGGATTGGAAAAAAGGCCAATTCCTTTTGATAAGTCTGCCTACTTCTTTCAAACCACACCACATATATTATATATAGCGACTCACTATTTGTCTTCCTCAACAAAGTTGCCAATTTAATGATATTGTTTATTTTGCTGTGAGAATTATTTTTCCCTAGAATAAATATTGAAGTATAAAATGCTGATGTCACTATACAGCATGAAAGGTACAGCAGATCTGGGAAATAATCCAAAGTGCTTCATACTGATTTTCTGCCAAGCTAAGGCTTTTTACCTGAAGCTCTCCATTCCCCAAAACACAGTCATCTTTGAAGATAATGCAGGTGCAGTCTGAAAAGATTAGACTTATGCAATATGTCAGCCCCTTTCATCACAATAGAAACAACCTTTCCAGAACCCTTTGCTTAATAATTATATAGCCATTTATCATCTAGAAACATAATTTATAAGTTTCCTTGTGCTCTTTCATCAAAAGCAGTTCTTTATGAACCTTTCCCCAGAAGTGTGCATATTTCAATAAAAGTGGGGGT
Source organism: Platysternon megacephalum (assembly GCA_003942145.1). NCBI lineage: Eukaryota > Metazoa > Chordata > Testudines > Platysternidae > Platysternon > Platysternon megacephalum. The sequence goes on along the minus strand of QXTE01000020.1, from coordinate 14,816,466 downwards.
GGGAATCATTTTAACTGGTTCTCTCCTTTGGGAAATATTTTTAAATTATAACCATATAATCAATTACAGGGGCAGACAGATGTTTAAATACTGTAGTCAGCACTGGGGGACGGGGATGTCCAAGAAAAGGGTGGAACAGGGAAGTTCTGGGGTGATGGAAATAGAGATATTTCCAATTTAGACGGAACTATAAAAGACTGACACAGTGTGTGATCGATGAAGGCTGAACTGGTTTTAAAACAACTTGTGCATTTGTTGAAATCTGTACTATGAGACAGCAATAAGACTCACATTATGCAGGGTTTAGTTCAGAATTTTTTTGCCTGACCAATGACAAAAATAAACCCCAAAGGGGACAAAATGTAAAAAATATTGGGTCATAACCAAATTTGATGAGACAAACACAGTGCCATAACACAGAGCTCCAGACAGCTGTTTCCAGCAGGTGGGAAGGGGGCTCCTGCTATCACTGCCCTACTCCTAAATAATATATGGAGATACACCTATCTCATAGAGCTGGAAGGGACCCCAAAGGGTCAGTGAGTCCAGCCCCCTGCCTTCACTAGCAGGACCAATTTTTTGCCCCAGATCCCTAAGTGGCCCCCTCAAGGATTGAACTCATAACCCTGGGTTTAGCAGGCCAATGCTCAAACCACTGAGCTATCCCTCCCCCCTAAATCCCTCCCTAAATCCTTCTGCTAAGGCCCTGATAATATTACTGGGACCTCACAGGAAGCATTGTTGGTCCCAGCACCACAGGGCCTTTCGTCAGTATTCCTCTCAGAGCCAGTAGTGGCACAGTGAGGAACCAGGTGCCAGTTTCAGAGACAGCAAAGAGATGTACATGTCACATATAAAATGGCAGATGTCTCATTAACAGAACAGGAGGATATTTTTTAATCTACATTTAGTTTGTGTTGGAGCATCATGGGATACTTATCAGTATTTCTGCATGGCAATCCAACCTCTATTGTAGTTTAACAATTTACGGCAAGGAATATTTTAGTTTAACCTAAAGGTAACTGAAGTTATGGGGTTGGTACAGGAATTACTGGGTGAGGTTCTATACAGAAAGTCAGTCATATGAATCAAATATTATTCTATTCTCAGTCAGACATCTTACTGCTTCACTCCTGGATTAAAATTAGTGATGGGTTCAGAGGTTCAATTTATTTCCAGGTAACACACATTAGTATATATACTTATCTGCACTATGGATTTGAGCCTATATGCATCAAGACTCAGAAAGATGTGTAAAGATTAAAAATTGGACCTACTCTTTTTTTGGCTTCTTTATGATGTATAACAAAGAAGGCCCGGAGTTCTTTTTTTTTCTTCTTAATATCTGGCTAGAGGAGGTGGATCAGGAGCTACTGAAAATCCAGCCAGAGAAGTAGTTGTCATTGGAGCAGGAGGATTACTGGATCCTGGGTCTTCCACCTTAGTGCCTTAACCTCCAGACTATGGGGACATTCTCACTCTTTGGCCCAATGACTCTGATTATTTATCTAAAGAGGAACAGCTTCAACAGAAGAGACCAAGAGAGTCTGACATCTCAATATCACATAGTTCAATAATAAGAACAGAGTGGGATCGGAGACCTCTGTTCAGATCTTCTACCAATCAGGCAGAAGAGGAAATTTCACCCAGGTCTCCCACATTATGGGAGAATGCTCTTACTACTGGGGCAAGTTATAAAAGAGGCGTTACTTCCAGGCAAATTTCTGAATGAGCTCTGGTTCGCTAGGCCTGCTTCCTGATCTGGTAGGTGTGCTCCTGCACATTCCCTCACCTAACTGCCTGTGACTAGAAGCTCACCCTGGGAATTAGGTGTGAGATAGGTATCCAAATGCCTAAAGTGAGGCATTATGTACATGTACAGAGGCAGAAACTGAGGTGCCTTGCAGACTCTTTCAATGAAAATTTAGGCACCTGCAGGGTTAGGCAGTAGATGAGCAGGGGTTTTGTGGATTACAATAATGCCTAAATCTGTGGTTTAGGTGCCACGTCCCTTTGTGGATCCGAGTCTACCTACAAAAGTGTTGCAAGCTTAGGCACCTTCTCTATATACATACTGGGTCTTTCTTCAGTGAAAATCAAGTCAATGAAGTGCACTTTATGATGTAGTGACTCTTCTGATTATTTCAAATGAATAATTGGGAATGGGTGTTGGCCATTCCAAGTGGATTTCTGTTTTTGTTTTAAATTGGTAACTTGTTACATGAAGCATTATGTGATCCACAAAAGTTCTATCAATTTATTCCTTCCTATTCTAAAGTGATATATTTCACTAGTTCTGAAAGTGATGAAAAAAATGTTCTAAATTTTCTTAAGATTCTGTCTGGCAGTTTAGAACATCAAAGCCTGCTGAAGTTTTGTTTTCTTTTCTTTTGTTTAATTTTTGTTTGCAGGTAAAAATAGGTGTTACTTTAGAAAATAAACGTGTTCAAGTATTTGGTTAAGTATTTTTTCCTGCAGGCCAATTGTGACATTCTCCAGGGTATAATCTGGACTTTAGGACAGCTATATCCCCTCAAATATCCAACCTAGGGTGACTTTTACACTGCTTTCCTTTGAGATTAACCACTTCTGGTCCTGCTCACACACAGCGACTAACATGCAAAATCACTCCCAGCTGAATTACATGAATGCCCTGGCCAGCCACTCTTGAATTAGATACAGGGTGACTCCAGAAACTTCCCAGTCCCAGACCTTCCTCCAGAAATGTGCATCTTGTACTATCCAGCACCTTCCTAGACAATACATGCTCATAGAAAGTTCATTATTTCGTCAGTGGAAAATGATATACACAGACCCTGATCTCAAATGGAGGTTTCCAAATACTTCAATCCAAACACACTGGTCTAGATAAAACAAACAAAAAAGTTTATTAACTACAAAAATATAGATTTTAAGTGATTACAAGTAATGAGGCATAAAAGTCAGAATTGGTTACAAAGAAAATAAAAAAAGATAAATTGCAAACTAGTATCTAATTTAACAAGTGTACTTTAAAGCAAAAAGGGTTTTCTCACAAAAAGCTTACAGCAGTCTGGCTGGATTGCTTCAGCCAAGACCTCCCGCCCAGTTCAATGCCTTTTAAATATTGTTGCTCCCATGAGTGGAAATGAGAGGAGAGAGGTAATTTGTGTTGTGTGTATCCTCAATTCTTATACCATTCTCCCCAATGTAAGGATTATCTCCAGCTGGGGTTCAGGAGACAGGTAGTCAGTTTATATGAAAGCTCCCAGCTGTTCTATTGTCCATATGCAATATTCTTGCTTTCACCTTTCTTCCTACCACAGAATGGCCACTTAACTAGGTGATCGTCTATAATAGTTCATTTGATTACACTGATACTTGGCTGGTGCACCAGTGTGTCTTTCTCTCTGAAAAACTGGTGCAGGCCTGCTTTTCTTAAACTTGGAGCATGTTACAGCAATGTTATAAAAGATAATCTTATAACTTTACATACAGTGTTACCACACATATTTTACCAGGATGGTAATGTTCAGTGGGTTATGAGTTTTTGAATGATACCTCACAGGCATACTTTCTACAAGATTTATCATAGTCTTGTAAAAGGGATTGTTATAAGAGTACAGTCTGTTACACCCATGGAAGGACACAGGATGCCTGCCTGTTCGTGGCACAAGAAGGATTGTGTAACTTTTCATCAGCCAGTATCATCCAGAGTTCATTTCTAATTAAATTATGGTATTTTAGGCCAAGACCCAGCCCAGCTGTGAAGTACATGACATTTCAAAAATGCTCCAGGAATCAGTTCAAAAAGTGTAATGAAAAAATTCAGAAAATTATTATGACTAATTCACTTAGAGTTAGTTCCAATAATTCTTAAAAAATGTTCTGTAATTCCTAAAAGGGATTCTGCCATATATCTGAATGACATACCAGACAAATGCTACAAACTCCACCACACCAAATTCTACAAACTCCACCACCTTGTCACAATCAGTGATTTTTTTTCCCTACTCTTTCTGCTCAGTGAGAGCCCTGTGTACTTTTCCATGCTTGCATCCTTGTTTGGTTTAGAGTCTGAATTGCATTGTATTTATTTAGATTTATGAAATAACAAGAAATACCTTTCGGAACATTCTAGGTATCTCTGACAGATACTCAGAAATGTAATGACTCATGATTGTTTTTCTTAACCTTAAAAGTACTGGAACTGAGATGAAACTTGATGGACAGCTGGAAAGTAAGTAAGTTTGCCTAAAGCATTGGATACCACAGTGTCTGACTGCCTACTTTAAATATGAAATTCCAGAAACAGATCGTGGCACTGCTTGCAAAAAACAGATGCAGGGCCAAATTACTCTGGTGTAAATCAGGAGTAACTCCATGCAGTGGAATACTCTTGATTTACAGCCAGCAGCACAAGTAAGAAATTAATTTGGCTCACAGTCTGTGCCTCTGAATAGACCGGGTACAGATTAATCCCTATAACAAGTGAATGGAATGGCTTTCAAATACATGCTGACATTTTTCAGATCACAAAAGAACAAAAAATGCCAACGTGAAAAAACAAATAAGCCTGATCTCACATTCATCTTAATATTCAAAGTCTACCTAAGCTTGTTTACTAACCAAAAATTGTTCCACAGATTCTCAGTAATTTATTTTGATGATGTGCATCAGGCTGCTACTTTGGAACATTCAACAAATATGCCATTGAAAAGATTATGCAGATGCCTTAGAGTATCCTGTTAACAAATAATTGTGCTATATATGCTTAGCCAAAAAAAAAAAAAAAAGCCTTTCTGAATGTTGCAGATCCCAACAATGTTATAAAGCAGTGGTTATCAACCTTTTTGGACTCAGGACCCATTCGTATATGTTTATGGCCTGTCACAACCCAGTAAATAGTCTGGAGGTGGAGGCCCTGTGTGGTTTTGGTTGGCTCCTGCTCTCCCTCCAGGGGGTGGTTGGGTTCTGCCTGGCACTCACCCGACAGTAGCAGCTCCTGCAGCTCCTGTGCAGTGGGGCTGGCTGGGCTTGGCTTTTGGCTCTGGGCATTCCAACCTCTGGGGTTGCAGCATCACTTTGATTTGGCCCCGTCCCCCTGACTGGACCAAATTTGTGTGAGTGGAGTTGTGACCTGGCCCATGGAGTTGCAATGCCACTCACTCACATCATGACGGTTGGACCAAACCTGAGTGTCTCTGGGACTCCAGAGGTTGCAGTGCGTGGAGCAGGGAGGTGAGCCCAGCCAGCCTTGTGGGACAGGAGCTGCCACGTGACCCTTTGAAACTTTCTGGAGACCCAATTTTGGGTCCCGAGCCACGGGTGTTATAAAGGATCCAACATTATCTGTAGTTTGTCTGTACCCCCACTGTAACTTTAATCTTTTTTGTGAGGAACTGTTTTGACCATTAAAGAGCACCTATTTTGAACAGAAACTCAGATTATAACCTGTTTTCAGATTCCAGTTTGTGTTTAAGATTCAGGGGAAGATATTAAATGCCTTTTTAAAAATATTTTCTTATCTCCACTTTGTCAAATAACTATGTGCCTATTAGTATCCCTCTTACTTTGAAGAGACACCTTGTAGTCCTAGCTCAGTTTTTCTAGCAAATATTTTAACCTATGAACCTCTCATATCATGCTGGGGAGACAGGTGTGTTTTAATTCCCACCCCTCCAACAGAGTTTGATGTCTAAGTCCAGGTTGCCTGAAGGTGTCTATCTTTGCTTTCAATCCACAGCTGGGAACTCCCGTCAGATGATTTACGTGCCTGTGACATACCGGGGCACAATCCAGACCAGTGGGAAGCTGTGTCACCCCTGCCCTGTAATCTGGAGTGCCTTTCAATGCCTTACTGTTATAGCTTCCAACCTGGACTGCTCACAACCAGCCACCAGCATGCAGGCCACTCCCAGATGTGTTTGTGTAACTGTCCCCCTGCAATATAACCAAGGCTGGTGAGATGCAAGGTATGACTTGCAGGCTGCAGTTACATAAACACATTTGGGAGTGGCCTGCATGCTGGTGGCTGGTTGTAAGCAGTCCAGGTTGGAGGCTATAACCGTAAGGCATAGCAATGCACCCCAGGTCACAGGGCAGGGGTGACACAGCTCCCCACTGGTCTGGATTGTACCCTGGTATGTCACAGTGGCACAGCGAACTAGGGTTTATGCACAGCTTGTTATTTTAAATGAGATAGAGACTTTAAGCACTGGTATAGCAATTTTAAGTGAGTCTCAAGTGTAGTGGCTGGAAACAGTCAAAGAGAGGTTACGGCTTGTTGTTTTCTGTTTGCTTATTTCAGGTAAGGGAAATAGAAAGAGTAAAGCATAATCATGAGTGCCAGTGAATCAACTGCGAAGCTAGAACTGGCCAGATTGAAGAAAGAAGGAAAAGACAAAGAACATGAACACCAAAAGTGGCAAGCAGAGATGAAAATCAAAGAAAGGCAGGCAGAAGAGCAGCAGTAGGAAACTGCCCATTGGCGAGCCGTGGAGCTGAAAGAAAAAGTAACAGCTTCCCTCTCTCTCTCCCTACCAATCATATTATCTGCACCTAAGAAGACAACGGAAATAGCTGTTGGATTTGGGGTGGGGGGCATCAAGTGCAGTTTAGGCAGCAACTCAGTGGGGGCTTTGTGAAGACCGGTGGCACCTAAATGTGGGACCTAGGCATTGAAGTCCTTTTGTGAATGTAGTCCTAGATGCTTACGTACCTTTGTGTATCTGGGCTTAACTGAGTTGCCCAAAGTCACCCAGGAGGTCTTAGTAGAGTAGGGAGCTGAAGCCAGGTCTTTCGTGTTCTGGGCTAGTTCCCTTACCACTAGACCATCCTGCCTCAGTCCTACTTAAAACATCAAAATAAAGGATAAAGGGCTGACCACATGTGCAGGAGTGAATTTCACATTTTGGATATTTTTAGAAGGGAATTTCTATGGTTCTGTCCCACTGATGAATTTATAGACAGAAATCTGATTCCTGTCTTCACTTACACTAGTGTAAAGGACATGTAACTTTAGTGACTTCAGTGGAGATACTAGTGATTTATACTGTCATTTATTATCATTGTTGATCCCTGCATTTTGCTTTACAAGAAAACAATTGTAGTGCAATTTCTAAGTATGTTACCATTAAATCAGACCCACCAATGATGCCAAAAACTAATTACTCTAGAGAAAGTGGTAGACAGAATCCTCAAATGGGCTTTTGCTGCTTTTTTCAGAATCTACATCAGTAAAAATATCTGTTATTGTTGCAAAGAAAATAGAGAGTATGAAGTATATATAATTTTCAGTGCAAAATGTTGGGTTTTTTTAGTAAGCACTTTTTAGGGTAATGAATGTTTTCATTTTCATTGCCTAAGAATGTAAAATGATACCACATTAGATTACATGTTCAGTAAGTTCTTTAGAGTCTTGCAGTTTATAGTCATGACTTACTTTTTTTTAGATTTCAAGATGTAAAATATAATTTCTACATTCAGTAACAAAACAACTTGCATTGAATATTAATTATTAGTAAATTGTGCAGAAGTCCTGCATGCAGTGTTTAGTACAAAAAAGGGGCATTGAATGTAAATTTGATTTTAAATATAAATTGCTATTACTGTAAATCAATTAGACCTTCATCTAGAAAAGCACTTAATCAAATGCTTACCATCAAGCCTGTAGTCCCACTGAAGTTATTAGAGTTAAGCATGTGCTTAAGTGCTTTGCTGCAGCATGGCCTTACAATATTTCTATTAATATTAAAATGAATATTATGAGAATTGGAGTTTCCCCATCTAAATTACTTTTCATTTTGTAGAGATGAACAAGTCATTGTTTATCAAAGGCCAGTTTTAAACTGGCTTGGCAAATCTAGCTTCTAAAGAATGATAGAAACACTTATTTTCCTACCTTCAGTGGACATAGAGTCATAGGGATAGAAGGGATCATAAGGGCCACTTAGTCTAACCCCAGCCAAAATACAGGATTTGTTGTGTCTAAACCATCCAAGACGACGGCTATCCAGACTCATTTTGAAAACCTACAGTGAAGGAGCTTCCACGACCTCCCTAGGCAGTCTGTTCCATTTTCATATTGTTCTTACAGTTTGGAAGTTTTCCTGAGATTTAATCTAAACCTGCTGGAGAACCATCCACTTTATAACATTCCTAACCTATCTGAAGACTGTTATCAGGTCCCCCTCCCCCAGTTTTCATTTCTCTAGACTAATCATACAGTGTTTTTAACCTTTACTCTTGGTGGAATTCTGCATCACTGCACATGGGGAAGAGCCGGAGCAGGGGCTGGAGCAGCATGCAGCTGCGCAGGGCACCAGGAAATTTGGGGCACCAAATTTCCAGGTGCCCTACGCAACTGCATACTTTGTATATGGGTAAGGACGGCCCTGCTAATAATTAGAAATAAAGGGTCAAACCTAGCTACATTACTATTAGGCAAGGGGGTTGGAGATTTTCTCCAGTGCTCCCCACTCCCATTCTTCATCCATTGTATTGTGGTTTAAATAAATTGCCTAAATAATTGAAACCAATGTGATTATATTGCCTTATTTTGACAAATAAAATATGCCAAAATTTGCAGAATTTTAAAATATTGTATGCAGAATTTTTAATTTGTTGGTGCAGAATTCCCCCAGGATTAAACCTTTACTTGTAGAACAGGTTTTCTAAACTTTTTTTTTGTTGGTCTTCTCTGGATTATCTCTAATTTGTCCATATCTTTATTAAAGTGTGTTGCTTAACACTGGACAAAATACTCCAGTTGAGGTCTCACCAGTATCAAGTAGAGTGAGACAATCACCGCCCACATCTTACATACAATACTCCTTTTAATTCACTCCAGAATTATATTAGCCTTTTTTTCTCACTGCATCACATTGTTGACTCATATTCAATTCGTGATCCATCATAATCCCCAGATCCTTTTTGTCAATATTACTGTCTAACCAGTTATTACCCATTTTGTAGTTATACAATTAATTTATCCTTCCTAAATATAATACTTCGCAATTTTAGGTATTAAATTCCATCTTGTTGATTTCAGATCAATTCTCCAATTTGTCAAGGCCATTTTGAATTTTAATCCTCTCCTCTAAAGTGCTAGCAACCCCTCCCAACTTGGTATCATCTGCAGATGTTATGGACACACTCTCCACTCCATTATCCAAGTCACTAATGAAAATGCTGAGTAGTACCTTACATACATCCTCCCAGTATGACAGGGAACCATTAATAACTATTCTTTGAACATGGTCTTTAAACCAGTTTTGCACCCTCCTTAGTAATTTCATCTAGGCCACATTTCCCTAGTCATGTGGGACTGTGTCAGAAGCCTTACTAAAGATGATATGACAGAGACAATTCATCTGCCTTAAATATTTGTTATAAAAACAAATTGTTTAAAAATCTGGTTTCACAATTTTTTTTGTTTTTTTCATTTCTCTGTAAAGCCCTACTCGGCTGCAGCCAGGCCGGGGCGCCGGCTGGTACCTCCCGCGGGCACCGGGCAGAGCCGCCACGGGCCCAGCGCTACCTCCGCAGGTTGCGCTGCACCTGCTTCAATAAGTGTTGAAGTCGAGGGAGTCGAACTTGCTCCTGATGGGGTCAGGGTTGAAATCTTCCCGGTTGGAATCCAGGCCCACGTAGTTCCTCCTGCAGAACTGGCGGTGCTCCCCAAAGCACAGGTCAAAGGGCTGCTCGTCCGGGCATTGCAGCTTGTGGCCACTCTCGATGGCAGCGAAGGCCTCCTTGGCGTAGCGGTAGGTGACGAAGCCATAGTTGTCCCCCTCAGCCTGGAAGTGGAGGGTGCACTGCTCGATGTCCCTGAACACGGAGAAGCAGTGCCGGAGCTCTGCTGGGGATCTCCCCTGCTGGGGATCTTGCCAATGAAGACGACTCTCCTCTCCTCTATTGCACGTTCCTTGTGGAGGACTTTCTGGTGCCTCCTACTGCTTCCCCCCATCCACCAGGCTAGTAATCCTGTTAAAGAAGGAAATTAGGTTGGTCTGACTTGATTATTGTCAACAAAAGTGAAAACAGGGTTTAGAAAACCTGACCTACGAGGAAAGGTTAAAAACACTGGTCATGTTTAGTCTTCAGTAAAGAAGGCTGAGGGAGACTTGCTAACCATCTTGAGATATGTTAGAGCTGTTATAAGAGGATGGTGACCAATTGTTCTCCAGGTCCACTGAAAATAGGACAAGAAGTAATGGGCTTAATCTACAGCAAGCAAGATATTAGGAAAAGCTTTTGAACTGTGAGAGTAGTTAAGTTCTGGAATTAGCTTCCGAGTGAGATTGTGGAATCCGGTTTTTGAAAACATGTTGGAAAAACACCTATCAGGGATGGTCTAGGTTTACTTTGTCCTGCTTGAGGTCCTTTCCAGCTCTACATTTCTATGCTTCATTCTTGACAAATACATGTTGGCTATTACTTATTACCCTATTATCCTGATTACATAATAATTTGTTCCAGTATCTTTACAGGTATTGAAGTTAGGCTGACTAGTCTATAATTCTTTGTTCCCTTTTTAAAGATAGGTACTATTTTTTCCCTTTTGCAGTCCTCTGGGATCTCACCTGTCCTCCATGACTTCTTAAAGATAATCATAATTGTTCCAAGATTGCTTCCAATAGTTCCTTAAGTCCTCAAGGGTGAATTTCATCAGGCCATGTGACTTGAATATATATAACTTATCTAAATTTTCTTTACTATGTTCTTTCTCTATTCTAACTTGTGTTGTTTTTCCCTTGTTAATATAAATTGTGTTAAGTATCTGAGCACAATAAACCTTTTAAGTGAAGACTGAAGCAAAATAAACATTAAACTCCTCAGTCTTCTTGATGCCATCTATTATTAGTTGTCCTTCGCCATTAAGCAGTGGACCTCAGTTTTCCTTCTCCCCCCTCCCCCCCCAATATCGGTATAGAACCTCTTCTTATTGTCTATGATGTCTCTTGATAGGTGTAACTCATTTTGTTCCTTAGCCTTTCTCGCTTTCTCCCTACATGCTTGTGTATAATTTTGTATTCATCCTTAGCAAAAAGAGAATGTTTGGCATTCCCATCATATTAAAAATAAATAATAAAATTTGAGTCCATAATTTCATTCAGGAAATAAATACACTACAGTAATTTCTTTTAAAAAAATAGTCTTCTATCTATAATAGCTTATAGAGGATATTTTCCTAGGAAAGATCAATGTTAGCTTTGATTAACTGAAGTTTTAAGAAATGAAGTGATACTGTGAATGTTGGGGGTTTGACTTAAATAATAAGAAAACATTTTGAAAAAAGTTTGCAAAAGCACATCCACCTAAGAAATTAAAATCATTTTCAGATTAGAAAATATTAGAAATTAGAAATGTTAGATAGCTATTAGAAATATTCTTTTGGTATCCTTTTAAGTCAATCAAAAGCACTGTATCTTGAAGTTAAGAAATCACAAATTTGTTTCTTTAATTTTCCACTGTCAATTATAATGTCTGAAAGCCTATTCATGCCCTGAAGTATGACCTAGACATCAAAGGGTAAATTGTCAGTGCAGTGTGCAGGAAATCACACCACCATTTCCATTAACAATAATAGGAGTGTCTCATCTAATTCCCCATTCATCACCCTGAAAATTTTCCCCTTAAGAGTCATGAAAGCCATGAAACGTACCATGAGAGTGAAACTCTTGTAATGGACTACTTAACTAGATTTTGATACCTGGAGAGAAAAGAAAAATGAAATTTCAGGAACTGTGTTTAACTGATAACATGCTACATTCCAAAGAAGGCTCTACATGAATAAGCAATAATGTTAGAAAAAGGTGCTAGAAGCAGCAGTTGTACAGAAAGATAAAATATAAGGGATAAAAGGAACAGGTTGTCACCTCTCGGATTGGAAGGTAACATTAAATTGCTGAGGGCTAAAAGTAAGATCAGCTATTCTTGGATTACCATGAATATGAGGCTCCCCTTAAGACATTTTTTTCTTGAAAGACAAGGAAAAGATGGAAAGTTAGGAAAGGAGGTACAGCACAATACACTAATATTCAGTTGGTAGGAAGGAAGTGTGGTGATTCTGCTTAGCTAGTGGGCCATGTATAAATAGGAATATCTAGGAAGGACAAGAATAAGTAGCTCTGTTACTTCATCTACAAATGAATGTGTTAGGAAGAAGGGGTAGCACATTGTGCATCACTGCATTTCATCCTCTTTTACCATGACTATCCTCTTTATGGTTTCACCAGATTAAAGCTCCGCAGAGCACAACATATACAGCATGCTGTTGTTACCTTTTCAATTACTCCCACTTATTTCACAGACAGCAGATATTATCCTGGCCATATTGAAGTCAATGGGAGTTTTGTCATTTAGCTTCATTGGAGTCAGGACCTAATCTCTCATCTTTCTCTAGTCCCCTCCCTCATCCACTTGCCAATATATCACTATCCTCTCTTTTTCACCTTTTTCACTGCACAGTCTCTCCATTGCTGGTATAAGAATGTTCTCCTCTGCAGTCACAGCCATATCTAACAGCCTTCCTGTATCTCTGTATGTCATTGATTCTCATTTCAAATATCAGTCAAAACATATATTTTCTCTATTGCTTCTATGGCACCTTTTAATTTCTCATTCTCTCTGCTGCTTTCTCTGTTATTTATTATTCATAATAATTACTACTGATGATATTGAACTCTAATTTGATACACAGTTGCTTTGAAAGATGTCACGCAAAATGGAGTTACATATTAGTCTATATACAAGAGCCTAATTTAGAGAAATGTGTGTTTGCATGTAGGCTTCAAACTCCATATTTAGGCACTTAAATATGTTCTGATCCTGTACCACTGAAGTCAGTAGTAGTTTAGGGCTAGATTCACAAAGTGGACTTAGTCCCTGCAACACTGAGTGGAGAAATACCTAACTGTTAGGCACCCTGACACCCAGTGCCACAGAGATAAGTGCTCACAATCCCCATGCATTGCATAGGGAGAGTTGGGTGTCTAAGAAAGAGATTCTCAGGTGAGCATGGAGCTGCCTAAGGTAGCCAGGAGTTAAATGCACATGAAAGAAATGGGATTTAGGGCCCAGATCTGCAAAGTTATATAGGGGCCTAATTCCCATTGATTTCAATGGGAGCTAGGTGCTGAAACACCTATCCTTAGATCCTCAAAGGTATGCAGGCACCCAACTCCTATTGATCTGGACCTTAAGCACCTGATTGACAGGACAGAGGGAGATGCTTATTTCTGCTTGGGACGCTCAGTCATGAACCCTCCTAGAGAGAGAAGCCTAAGCCAGGTCTGTTCTTTCTCACAAAACATCATAGAAAGAGAGCCCCTGACCCCATTATAGCTAATAACCCAGTGGTTAAGACACTCACCTGGGAAGTAGGAGACCTGTTTTCAAATCCCTGCTCTGACAGATTGGAGCAGGGACTTTAACCCCAGTCTCCCACATCCCAAGTGTTTGCCTTAATCACCAGGCTATTGGGTATGGTGGGGTAGGACCATACCTCAAGCCTCTCCTCCTGATGCTTTTCTACTTTGAATAAATAGATATTTATTAATCAGACCAGAGAGAGAGAGAGAGTGTGTTTGTCTCTCAAGCCTAATGGGTAGGGCACTCTGAGGGCCAGCCAGGTTCATGTCCCTGATCCAATGGATATTTAATTATGTATAAAAAGTGGGACAGCTTCAATAGGAGAGACTGTGAAATACTGGTGCTAGACCAAAAACATTGCTGTGTGGGCACTCAGTTGGGGAGTGGGAGATCTGGATTCATTTTCCTGCTGCAAATTCAGTACAGTAGGTAACTACCCTAACCACCAGGCTGTCTTTTGTGCAGGTTAGGTATGAGCACGCCTACCAGATTGGGCACCACACGTGAGACGTGTGTGGGGACACTTAATTTGAGAATCTTGCTAAGGTTTAGGCATAAGTAAGGATGCTAAGCAGCTTATTTTTTGTGGGGTGGCTTCAGAACTTTGGTGGCCTTGTGAATGCACATAGGAACCTATGTGGATTTAGGCACTTACAGGGTGGTTTTGTGAAAGTCAGTGGTGCATACATGTTGAATTTAGGCACCTAAAGAGAAAGTTAGGTACCTATGTCCAATTGTGAATCTAGCCACTAATCATTAACTTCAGTGCAAACAGGATCAGACACTGAATAGCTTGATTTTTGCTGAGCACCTAACAGTTCCCACTGATTTCAGGCAACTCTTTTAAAATTCCTGGCTCTTGTATATATATATATTTTTTTGGTTTCATTGCCCCTAAAGTAATTGGTAATATGCACTAACATGGGATATATTCCTTAATTGCATTTCTGTACTTTGGGAGTCCCACACATGCAAAAGTAGAGAGCATTTTTTTTTAAGTGAGACCTTTAGTGTTGAAGTATTAATAATATTTAATTGTATCCCATATTTTATTCTTGGGTAGCTTCTGAACATGTTTCACAAATATCTACAGTGATCATCTTTACATTTTCTAATTGTGCCATCCATAACAACATAAAGTTACCCCAGTATGTGCTATATTTAGTATTTACTCTTCATGCTGTAAATGCTGAGGTTCCAATATCTATTTATCTAAGCCCAGTTGAAAAGTTTGGAAGCATGACTACTGCTTTGAACTTTTCTAGTATAAGTTATTGTTTCTTAATCACAATCTATTCAGTACTTCATATCTCCAGAACACTGGGCAAAATATTGTATGTTGCATTAGTTGTAATTTAGCATTCCTTAAGCAAATGTAATGAGTGAAATTCACTTGATGTGTAGTTCCACTGACCTCACTAAATTTACATCAGGTATAAATTTGTCAAAATATCACTGGTTCTGCTTGCATTCCAGTTCTCATCTCAGCATTCATAGTTCTTTGTCCCAGGACTTTTTCAGGTACACGATGATTTAGTTACTGATTCTTTGGTCCATGATGTAACATTCTAGAAATATTACCTCTGGGGATACAACTGGATATATTCACTCTGGGAATACCAGTGCAGGATTTATGAGCAAGATTTTGGAAAACACAAAGTAAGGCCTGTCCTTAAAGAAGTCCATCCTACCTAATAGTCTATTGCATACTAGGTCAAGACTTTCGCAATTTAGGGAGTGCTGTTTGAATGAAGCTACAGTGTAAACATGATCTATAAAACTTATAGTTGTATGCCTCATTGTTGACTCTCAGTGCCTTGGTTGAAGGAGTCTTTAGAAACCAGGGACACAACATTTGATACATTCAATATCTAATGTTTTTATACATGTACTCAATGCTTGTTTCAGTCACACAAGTTATTTTTGACATTGTCCCAACTGTAAGAATATACAGAAGGTTTTTTCTCAAGAACTTTCTGTCTTTTTTGGAAAATCTAAAACAGTTACACAGTGCTGTTAATCACAAACATTTTCTTTAAGATTACAATTTTGTATTGGTTTTAAATTAAGAAAAACACATCTTTCCCTAAGATTAGTTTTTTCCCCAGATACGGGGCTTTCAGTGTTGTGAGAAAGGATAGGTTGTTTAACTGTGTTTTTCAGTATCCGTCATTCCATATTTTCTCTGAGTGACATTCTTGTAGTTAATGGGCATTTTTCCACTGACTTTAATGGGGCCAGGATTTTACCCCCTATGTCTAACATAGGATTTACACATAAAGTATAATCCTTCTTCCATTGAAGTCAAGCACAAAGCTCCCGTGGACTTCTTTGGGATCTGGATGGAGCTCAATATGTATTTTTTCATTGATTTTGGAAGATGTTACTGTAACAACTATGTTTTAATTACACATTCTTCTGATTCCACCTATACCACTGAGTTTTCATCAACCATAAAGAATTCATCTGTGCCAGAGGAAAACTGAACTGGCATTGCTTAATTGTGGCAAATACTATACAATCAATTTCATAAGTTTTAGCATGAGGCAGGTTCTAACTTTGTCACAGAAAGGGCAAAAAGTTTTATTATGTCTATAAAATAAACGTATTGGTATCATTTGTATTAGGTCATTAAGATGTAAGGATGATACTCTTGCCTTTTTTTAAAGCAAGCCATGAAATCAAAATGATTATAAACCAGTACAATGTAGTCCCATGAGCTGCTGATAATTGGGATGATTATTTAATTGGCACTCTCTATTTCCACTGGGGTGTGCCAATTAAAAGGATTCTAGTACACTGTACTGTTACAGGACATTTTATATAAGCTCCGCTACTATTACTTGTATTGGAAACAATAATGAAAAGAGATGTGGACTTTTTCATCTTTATTTTGTCCACTGCACAAACTTTGCAAGCCTCAGTCCTGATCCTGATTTGGCTGGGAAAAAGAGGCAATTATGCTGGTAGGATGGAAATCCTGAATGTACATGTTCCACTGTGTTAAGAGGAAAGTTCGCTAGTGCTTTCAGAATATTGTGCAGTACGTTCAGCTGTAGCTATTTGATGGGGAGATGAACAGGGAAAAACATAAAGGAATTGTAATGTGAGGGAGAAATGAATGGAAAAATCAATAATTTAAGGTAAGTCCTTTTTCTTGTGCATAGGAACATTTTAATTAGGAATGCAGTTTTAAAATGTTGTAAATGCCAAAATGTATTTTCTGTATTTTAGAGAGACAAGGTGGGTGAGGTAATATCTTTTATTGGACCAATTTCTGTTGGTGAGAGAGAGAAGCTTTCAAGTTACACAGAGCTCTTCTTCGGGTCTGAGAAAGGTACTCAAGAGTGTCAGAAATAAATATAAAGTTGAACAGATAGTTTAGCATAAGTAGCTAACACAGTCTAAGGGACCATTCAAGGAGAAGTTACAGATTTATTTACCTAAGATTATTCACCTAAGGTTGAAAATTTTGACCAAAGTTCTTTAAAATGAGTTTTTAAAAAATTAAAAGCAGAGCGTAGCAAAACAATTACCATAGTTTCTTATTACATATTCCTCAGTCTCCTTACTTCTTCCTGCCTTTTCTAGTGTTATTTAACTTGTCATCCTTGTTGCTTCTATGTTTAGATTGCAAGTTCTTCAGGTTTATGGCCACATCATTTATTTGTCTGTAAAACACCTAGCCTTCTGTTGGTGCACTAGAAATAATAATAATAAATAATAATGGATAAAACTATAATTAAATAGATGAAATGGTGAACTCCTAACAGTAAATGAACAAAAATAAGTCCATCCTACACTGTATGCACATTTTTGTAATAAATTAGAGATATTTAAACAAGAAGGAAATTATTTTTAAATGCAATTTTCAGGTGAACCAATGATGATAAATAAATAAATTAAGAAGCACACACATTTGTCTTTTAAAATGAAAGATATGAGTGGAATATTTTTTGGTGCTCATTCATTAAAAGTACTCAGGTTAACAGAAATGGAAATGTAATCAAACAGGCTAAGTCAAAAATTAATCACATTTTGATACAACCATCAACCATAATTAAACAATGATGTTGCCTTTGGACCACTGGAAGAAGAAATAACACTTACTTTAACTATCTACATTTTCACTAATTTCCTATGTTGTCTAATTTTCCAAGTTTACTATTAGCAGGCATATATTTTTGCTTTTACTGTGAATAAATGAGAAGTTTGTCATTTATGAATCCTTTAGAAACTTAAAAATTATTTTAATTATTCTTAAATGAGTTCTCACAAACCTATTTTAATGTATATAGTAAGGTTATAAGAAATTCTGTCATCATATCTTATTGACTTTGATAGACCGCTGTTATTTTCACAGAAATAACTGTCCAGTCAAATTCACTTATTCAGTTAAATTCATTATATAATTATTCACTTTACTGCATCTAATACTATTCAATGATAGTCAGTTACTGTTGGCAGCTGCAGCATTGCATGCCAGTATGAAACATTCTCATTTTGCACCTGCCACCACATTCCTTCATACAGGCGCATTTCAGTAACTCTCTAAGGATCTATGGGTTTCTTCTCTTCGATGCGTAATGAGCAGACCAGGAGACAGCAACATCATCAAAAACATTTTCAGCAGGGTTCATTTTTACAAGTGCTCTCATTTTAAAGTCTATTGGGTTGAAGTGGAGGACAGCAGCCAAAGGGCAGGGCAAACTTGGCTTATTATTTTAGCAGTGAAATGGTGTGTGCAAGTGTTGTGCATTGAAAAGTGAGACTAAAAAATAAATTTTGGACAGCTGCCTCCTTATCCGGCTTTACCAAAAGAAGGACAGGAGACCCTTGATATGGATTTAATCAGGCTGGAACATTATTATTAGATGTCTGGGACTACCTGGCAGATAAAAGTGTACAGTGCAGGCAACTCCATGTTNACGGCAAACCTGGTGGCTGAACTTTGTAACTTTGTCCTCACCCATAACTATTTTACATTTGGGGACAATGTGTACCTTCAAATCAGCGGCACTGCTATGGGTACCCGCATGGCCCCACAATATGCCAACATTTTTATGGCTGACTTAGAACAACGCTTCCTCAGCTCTCATCCCCTAACACCCCTACTCTACTTGCGCTACATTGATGACATCTTCATCATCTGGACCCATGGTAAAGAAGCCCTTGAGGAATTCCATCATGATTTCAACAATTTCCACCCCACCATCAACCTCAGCCTGGACCAGTCCACACAAGAGATCCACTTCCTGGACACCACAGTACTAATAAATGATGGCCACATAAACACCACCCTATACCGGAAACCTACTGACCGCTATACTTACCTACATGCCTCCAGCTTTCATCCAGACCACACCACTCGATCCATTGTCTACAGCCAAGCTCTAAGATACAATCGCATTTGCTCCAACCCCTCAGACAGAGACAAACACCTGCAAGATCTCTATCAAGCGTTCTTACAACTACAATATCCACCCGCTGAAGTGAAGAAACAGATTGACAGAGCCAGAAGAGTACCCAGAAGTCACCTACTACAGGACAGGCCTAACAAAGAAAGTAACAGAACGCCACTAGCCATCACCTACAGCCCCCAACTAAAACCTCTCCAGCGCATCATCAAGGATCTACAACCTATCCTGAAGGACGATCCATCACTCTCACAGATCCTGGGAGACAGGCCAGTCCTTGCTTACAGACAGCCCCCAAACCTGAAGCAAATACTCACCAGCAACCACACACCAAACAACAAAAACACTAACCCAGGAACCTATCCTTGCAACAAAGCCCGTTGCCAACTCTGTCCACATATCTATTCAGGGGATACCATCATAGGACCTAATCACATCAGCCACACTATCAGAGGCTCGTTCACCTGCACATCTACCAATGTGATATATGCCATCATGTGCCAGCAATGCCCCTCTGCCACGTACATTGGCCAAACTGGACAGTCTCTACGTAAAAGAATAAATGGACACAAATCAGACGTCAAGAATTATAACATTCAAAAACCAGTTGGAGAACACTTCAACCTCCCTGGCCACTCGATTACAGACCTAAAAGTCGCAATATTAAAACAAAAAAACTTCAAAAACAGACTCCAATGAGAAACTGCTGAATTGGAATTAATTTGCAAATTGGACACCATCAAATTAGGTTTGAATAAAGACTGGGAGTGGATGGGCCATTACACAAGGTAAAACTATTTCTCCATGCTTATCTTCCCCCCCGCCCCCTACAGTTCCTTATATCTCCTTGTCAAGTGCTGGAAATGGGCCATTTTCATTACCACCACAAAGACTTTTTTTTCTCTCCTGCTGACAACTGATCACTCTCCTTATAATGTGTATGGTAAGATCCATTGTTTCATGTGTGTATATATATATCTTCCTTCTGTATTTTCCACTGCATGCATCCGATGAAGTGAGCTGTAGCCCATGAAAGCTTATGCTACAATAAATTTGTTAGTCTCTAAGGTGCCACAAGTACTCCTGTTCCTTTTTTCAGGAGTTTCTGACCTTCTCCCCCACCCCAGCGGTAAAGCACTGCTACCTTCCTCTGGCAAGCCCAGACAACATCTCCCCTACTTTAGGTGCATGTGGGCATTGTCCAGCTATACTGAAAGAAGGACGGGAGACCCTGGATATGGTTTTAATCAGGCCACAACTTTATTATTAGATGTCTGGGAATACCTAGCAGATAAAAGTGTACAGTGCAGGCAACTCCATATTCATTCAGATAACTACCCACGGCTTCCACCAGCCACCCTTCATTTTCCATCCAGATCCCCCAGCCAACCCATGGCTTGGACCTTACTATGCACCCCCCTTCGTAGGAGGGTTAAGATGTGCTATAAGACAGGGGGGTTGGCTCCCTGCCGTATCAATCATAGGAGCCCCGACTCCCTCCACCCCGTTCCATTCCTTTATCCAGGAGAACCTTTTAAAGTCCTTTACCAGACCATTTATCTGGTCACTGGATGCCTTCCCTATGGAGTACCTGTACTGGACATCTGCCTCAAGGAGGCACCAGCAATTAGCTTGGCTGCCTGCTCCCCCACCCACCCAACTCAGTCGTGTTGCCAGACATCTCCCAATAGCTTCCGATATAGCAGCCAAAAACATGTCAGTCCCCAGGTCTGACAGGTGAACCCCCATCCTCCTGAAAGAACTTGGATGCCCTTTGCTCTATGTCAGGATAATTGAAGATGCCAGCAGCTAGGTTGCCAATGACCATGTACCATAGCACCCGGCCCTCTGTGATGGGCCATATCGGTGACCAGCATTCCAGATCCTGAAATTGGAAAAACTCATTAAAATTTCCTTAATAACTCAGCCACATGCCCGTAGCCAAAGATCTCCATGCCACCAACAGCATCATATGCCAAGACTCCATATCGCCAGTGGCATTCTGTAGTGGGGCAGCTGCCCCACTCCCGCAGAAAAGGGGTTAAAACAGCCCTGGAGAGGGCTGCAGCAGGGAAAGGGATTAAGAACAGCTGGGGGAAGCTGATTGGGTAGCTGACCACAGCTGTGGCCAGCTCAATCAGGGCCCAGCTGGCCCTTATAAGAGGGCTGTGGGCCAGAAAGACTCCCTCTCTAGCTTCTGAGAGAGAAGGACTGGCTGCCTGGGAGAAAAGGGTACCTGGAGTGGAGCAGGGATGGGGGAAGGCCAGAGAAGCTGGGGAGCTCCAGACTGAAAAACCCCCAGGCTGCAGGCCTTGCTAAAGGCCAGGAAAGGTACTGTGGCTACAGAAGTGTAGCCTGGGAATAGGCAGAGGCAGCTGGTTCAACCCCCCTTGCCGATGATGAGTGGTTTACAGACTACAGTCTGCCCCAGTGAGCAGGGGCTAGATGGCGACTGGCAATAGTCACTGAAGCAAGGTGAGGATCAAGGGGTGGGGGTTCCCCTGGGTGGGAAGACCCAGATTGTGGGTTACTGCTGGAGGCAGAACCCTGACGTAGAGGGGCACTAGGGTCTGGGAGGGACATGGGGGCCAGCGGCAGGCGAGACACTGGCCTGAAGAGGGCGCTACGGGCTGGAAGAGCTAATTCTCAGGACGACCAGCAGGAGGCGCCGCGCCGGGGAGTCTCACTCCGCTACATATTCACTCAGATTCATTGCTCACTCCTGGTGCAAGCTCCTGACATCTGTCAGACTGAAAATGAAACAAGGCATCGGTTATGCCATTATCCACCCCAGGCACATGCTTGGAAAAAAAATCAGATTTTAATGCTTAAACATTGCAGCACGTCAGAAACACACCCTTTTATTAGCCAACTCTGGTCCCCAAATAATCACTGCAACTAAAATGGGAAAAAATTCTAGGAAAGTCATGTCATGCACTACTCCGTTTTGCTACCAGATGGCAAGCCATTTCTGGACACACCATCTGCCTTTGTAAAACACCACAAAACCCATACCCCTTAAGCATCCAAATGGATTTTCAAATTTGCCTCTAATAGCCATTCATTCCTCTGCAACAACACCCAATTAAATTGACTCAAAAACTGTTTCCTTACCTTCAAGTCTTCCTCTATCTTTCTATTAACTCATATGTAATGGTGTGGCCTGGCTATGCCCGCTGTTGCCACTGGAAGCCAGGAACAGAATGCCCTGGGGCAACAACGCTGCAGGCAAAGTTCAGGAGTCCCAGAATAGACTGCAGCTCTTGTAGTGTGAGTTTCTTGGATCCTACAGCTCTCCTGAGCAATCCCATTAGCTCCCAAAGCTTATCCTGAATTGTGTTCAACTCAACTCCTAGGTATGTCAGTGTAGTGGAAGGGCCCTATGTTTTCTCTTATGCTATGGGTACCCCCAGCTGTTTAGCCAGGCCCTGAAATGTGTCCAACAGATGAACACACTCATCTGACCCAGATTTTCCCGTAAACAAAAAGTCATCTAAACAATGCACTACTTGGCATAGTCCAGCTGCCCAATCCACTGCCCAGTGTAACATGGTTCTGAATTTTTCAAATGCTGAACTGGATACCGCACAGCCCATGGGCATAGCCTTGTGAAAATAAAATTGCCCTTCAAAAGAGAAACCCAAAAGATTGAAGTCCAACAGATGCTCTAGCAGCAGTTGAAAAGCAGACTTGATACCACACTTAGCCATTAGTGGACCCAGGCCACAAGACCAACCATACGACGGCTTCATCAATGGAGGAATAATGCACGGAACACAGCACTAGATCTATCCAATCATTAACAGAGCCACCTCATGGGTACAAGAGATGATGAATTAATTTATATTCCCCTGGAGTCTTTTTGGGGACCAAACCCAAGGGGGGAACCCATAAGTAATAATTGATCAAATGGCCCTGCCACCCTATCCTCATTTAATTCCTGTGTAATCTTTTCTTGAATAATATGTCCCCTCCCAACTATTGACTTCAATTTTTTTGACATCACATGAGTCCTACTCCCCGAAAAGGAGATCCGAAATCCCACAGTAAACCCCTTCCACAAATACACCCCATCTGCTTTGTTAGGGTAATCCCATAGGAGAACCCTTAATGCCTCCAGCCTATCTGGCAATGGTGCCTGTCCCCATTGCATCGCCCCCAGCTCACCCTCCCTCCCCTGCTTGTGTTGTGCATCCCATAACCTGCTCCAGCTAAGCCAAAACTGTGGTACTTGACCTACCCCCATTCCTGTTTACCTCATGCGACCGTCCCCTATCGCTCTGGCAAGAGCAGGCTGAATGGGTCCCAAAACATATCTTGCCTGAATTTACAGGTGCTGCAAAAACAACTGCTGTCATTAAATGCCCAGCAAATATTAATACTCAGGGCCTTCCCGGCAGTAGCAGCGCCAGCTTTTTCGCCGCCCTAGGCAGCGGAAGGTCCCGCCCCCAAAATGCCACCCCCAACAGGGGCAGCAGAAGGTCCCATCCCCAAAATTACACCGACGACCGGGGCGCCGGCGCCCCCCAAATGTTCGCGCCCTAGGCGACCACCTAGGTCGCCTAATGGGTTGCGCCGGCCCTGCTTCCCGGGCTTACTGTGGAATGAACAAACCACTATCCATGTGAAATCCTGATTCCTATGGAGTCATCCACTCAACCTCAGCATGTGAGGAGGTATGTCCCAACGGATCCTAGTTTGTGTTGCTGCCCTCAATCGAAACCGCTTGTCATAATTAAACTAAGACATGCCCCTGAACATATCGTATGCCTGCCTGATTATTAACAAGGCTGGGCTTCTCTCTGGGTAAGCCTGAACTATTGCACCTGCATAGATAAGGAAGGCAGCTTCCCAATTTGCCCATGTTCTAGGTACCCTTGGTCGCTTGGGCAGCTCCCTATTCTGTTTGCTCTACCCCATCTTACAATCTGTCAACATCTTATAATATATCAACGTATTCACTTCTCAGAATTTTATCCTTAATCATATTGAGAAGGTGAACTCCCATCAGGTCAGACACCCAGGAGGTTACATTTCTTAATGACCGGTGAGTCGAAATGTGCCCAGGGGTTTCATCCCTGCCACGGACTCCCCAACCTGTGCAAGGGAGTGTGGGGGGGGGGGGTCTGCCCCACTTGCCTATGTCCTGCCTACCAAACTTGTGCCCATGCTGGGCCTCCCATTGCTCCATCCAGACACCTGACCAATTAGCTTGCAGCAGCTGTGTAATACCATTAGTTTCCCCATAAGGCCCCACAGACAGGTCTGATACAGCTTCTGGGGCTCCCACTCCTAGCCCCAGCCTATTTATTACCCTGCCAGGCCCACTGCCATCCTCCCCCCGCCCCCAGTAAACTCTCCAAGGGGCAAATTGAGCCCAGACCTCACTGAGGCCCCTGCTACTGCCTCTAGTTTCCACACCGTGTGGCAGGGTATCACCTGTCCCCCCAACCTGTCTTTTACAGATCACACTCACCCTCAGAATCAGCATTACCCCCACCTCCTGCATTCAGTGGAGAAGAATGTCCCAGTTCTGGGTGACCCAGTACACTTTGGGAGCCCCGTAATGCTATTGAAACAACCTAAGAAACTACATCACTGACCATTTGCATCAAATCACTGTTGACTGTCCCACTTGTAAATGCAGCCAGCTCACATGCATGTGTGGTTGCTTCCCCTGGAGCATCCCCAGCCCTCACTCCATGAGGATGTCTTTGATGATCCAACACACCTCCCTGGTCTCTACCAGCCAGCCCCCATGCTGAGACCAATCCCTTGTCCCTGTCATGATGACCCTACCCCTGGGTCACCATCTGCCCCTTCAACCCCACTTGGACTCCCTGTGCAGTGTTTGTTTCCCCCCTCCTAGTGAAGGTACATTCCCCCGCCCCAGCCCTAACCTGCGCACAACAGGAAAAATGTGAAACCCGGTCCCCCATGCTTCTACTCACAGCAGGGTTGCGGCACAGAGGAGCTAAGCTCCCTCCCCTCCCTGTCTGCTGCTTCTACCCTGACTCTGGCTGTCCCTCCCTGCACCGGGCCACCTCCCCACTCTCACAGTCCTGCATCCACGTGTAGCCGTGCTGCCTAGCGTGCTTGAATGCTCTGCTCCCCTTCTGCTGCTGCCTTGCTTGCTGCCTGTCTCTAATGCCCGGGCTTGCACCTTTTAAACCTTCTGCCCTTACATTCCCAGGGGATGAGTCAGCATTGCCAAGCTGTCACACCCCCCCCACCACCACCACCACCTTGTTGCAGCAGTTTCTAACCTCCTTCCCCCACACACCCGTAAAGCACTGCTACCTTCCTCCAGCAACTTTAGGTGCAGTGCAGGCATTGACTGTCCATTGTCTAGTCTTCAGCGTGAGAGTGGCAGTGGTCCTGAAGAAAAATAGAACCCATTAATTAAAGAATGTTTCATAATGTATATGCACAAGGGGGCAGGGTTAACACTGCACGGGCAACCTTGATTCTGGCATTTCCTGATCTCTGAGTGTTAATTTTGCAACCATAATATTCTTGTAATAAAGTTTTTTGGTGTGTAATTTTCTAGGTTGTGTTTTTTGTTTGTGTGTTCTTTTCACTTTTTCTTTCAAAAATATCCTGAAATGCCTTCAGATGTATTATATTGAAACCCCCATCCCTCACAATGGTCATCAGCACAATGTGAAGCTAGATTCTTTATATCTGCAACACCATTTCTTCCTTTTCAGCTAAAATAACCTTTTGCAACCTCTCTCAGGGAACAATGTTTGTTCCCTAAACAATATATGGGTATAAGGAGCTGTTCAGTTATAAGGCTGTGAAGCACAGAGCATTATTTATACTGCCAACAAAACAGCTGACTTGAGAGCTTGTGTTTCTTCCTTGGGATTCCATTGCAGCTTGACATTTCTTAGGATAAAGAGACAGCTACTGCTACCACTGTATCTCATTGGGTGTCCTGGGGCATGCTCTGTGCAGATGAAGGCAGGGAAACTGAAGCATGCTCAATGAAAATGGTATATTCAGAGAATTTAGCAGCAAATATCTTCAAAACTTCTATTAAGCATGTGCAAATGGTGATTTTCAGAGATCTATAATTTGGTCAAACTTGGGTGAATTTTTATGGGGATAGCAAAAGGCACATCTTTGTCCTTAGAGTTACCACCTGTGACATTTGAAGCCTGTTTCAAAGCATGCAAGCATTTGAACTCCAAATAGAAGTGGTTGTAAGAAGTTTCCAACATTGACAATCCAAACTATTTTCCGTTAAGATTCTTCTCAGGCTCCCCCCTCGCCGACCCCCAAAAAACCTTTTTGAAAAATCAGTCAAGCAATCAACCAAATAAAACAGTGACCAAGCATGGAGGTAGTGACCAAGCATGGAAAAATTCAGCCAAAATGGTTAAAATTTGGCAAAACTTTAAGCAACAGAAAACAGAATCTATAAAGTAAAGTGAGCCACCTTAACGGGAGCCTTTGCTGCTAGCTCTACCTATAATATACATTTTTATAATTTGTTTACAAGACAACAACTAGAAATAATTAGATCATTCACATACTGTAAAGAAACCAAACACAAGATGCTCCAGCTGTTTGGAAGATCTTTAAATGTCATCCTAATATTTTCTTTAAGTAGAAAAGTGGGAAAATTGCAGCAACCTAAGAATTAAATATTAAACCTGATGTTCTGATTTCTTTTCCATTGTGAAAGTAAAAGTTTATTTGTCTAAGGCACAACTCTCTTTGCATTCATAAGCCTTAAAGTTACAAGAACAATCATTATTTTATGCAGTCCTAGAAAAGAGAAGCATTAGGTCAAAAAGAGCTGCTTTCATTGTTACTAATACCTATTGAACATTATTTTATTGTTGTCTTTTCCCATGTTCTAGATAGATTACCATTCTGAGAATGGTGTTCATCTGATTGGAGTCTCCCATGCTGCATTATACAGAGACGTGATAGTTGTCTTTAATTGCAGTAATATCTCAAAGGGCTTTAATAGTAGTACCCAGTGGTTTTAAGTAAGTGTTATTGTGAAATTCTACCTAGTGGTTAGAATTATGCGAGGCACAAGCTCTTCAGCTGAAATTAATTAAAGAAATTTTCTAACTACATGCTGATAATTTTCTATCAACCATTCTGATTTTTCTTTCTGAAACTCAAGTTGTAGATTAGATGTGCCTTGAACTAAGAATTTTGCAACCCTTAACTAAAAATAACAAACAAAAAACAAACTAACACCAGAAACATAGACCAACAAGTAAACTATGCCTAGTAATGATAAGGGTGTTCTGCTCTAGAAAATAAAAGTGTTGTAAAATCACATTATGGGGTTCCATGTAAGTTGTGTGTCTATGACCCCAGAACAAATTTACTCAGTTAATATTTATTTCTAAATGCCAGACTTGTAGCCCCATCCTAGGATCTGAATATCAAACTGGATTATTTCCTTCTCATTCATCACTATTAATAAATGTTCTTTAGGACAAATTAGAGCCTCATTTACATATGAGCTCAGTTACACCTAGGAGCACTGTTAGCTTTCAGTAGAGTTACAAGCGTAGGTGAAGGCCTAATTCTAAAACACAATGGAACTGTACATGTACATATGTGTTAGGGGACTTAAGTTAATATGGCTCACCTCCACCACCTCATATCTGCTCCTTGTTCTGCCCTGTGTTTGCCAACCTGAGCACTTTGTGTTACACCTTAATGGGAAATGACACCTCTATCCATGTCCCCTTTGACTGAGATCATGAGTGCAGGGTAGAGTGTGATGGGGAAGTGGGGGAATTTGGCTTCAGAAACTCTTTACCTTTCAGCACCTCTGCTGAAGAAATGAAAATGTTACATAGAATCATAGAAGATTAGGGTTGGAAGAGACCTCAGGAGGTCATCTAGTCCAACCCCCTGCTCAAAACAGGACCAACCCCAACTAAATCATCCCAGCCAGGGCTTTGTCAAGACGGCCCTTAAAAACCTCTAAGGATGGAGATTCCACCACCTCCCTAGGTAACCCATTCCAGTGCTTCACCACCCTCCTAGTGAAATAGTGTTTCCTAATATCCAACCTAGACCTCCCCCACTGCAACTTGAGACCATTGCGCCTTGTTCTGTCATCTGCCACCACTGAGAACAGCCTAGCTCCATCCTCTTTGGAACCCCCTTCAGGTAGTTGAAGGCTACTGTCAAATCCCCCTTCACTCTTCTCTTCTGCAGACTTAATAAGCCCAGTTCCCTCAGTCTCTCCTCATAAGTCATGTGCCTCGGACCCCTAATCATTTCTGTTGCCCTCCACTGGACTCTCTACATTTTGTCCACATCCTTTCTGTAGTGGGGGACCCAAAACTGGATGCAGTACTCCAGATGTGGCCTCACCAGTGCCAAATAGAGGGGAATAATCACTTCCCTCGATCTGCTGGCAATGCTTCTGCCCAATATGCAGTTAGCCTTCTTGGCAACAAAGGCTTATTGTTGACTCATATGCAGCTTCTCGTCCACTGTAATCCCCAGGTCCTTTTCTGCAGAACTGCCACTTAGACAGTCGGTCCCCAGCCTGTAGCAATGCATGCGATTCTTCCGTCCTCCTTTCCCCCTCATGTTCCCCCACATCTCTAGCAACCAATGCTCATCCCCAGATCAGTCCTGAGAGTCTTTCCTTGCTGGTCCATAGATGTCCTCCTAACCTTCACCTAATATACTTTGCATTGGTATTAGAGCTTTTTATCTTATCAGGGTGAGATCACATCAACATTTCTACAAGAAGCTTGATCAGGAGTACCACCTGGAGGCACTGCAACAGTCTTGATGTCCCCCATACATGGACTATTGTCCCCTAATCATCCTATGGGAGGTTCCCCTAGCTTCATGTTTCCAAGTCTAGCATTTCACAAGCCACTTTGCCCTGCACTTCCTTAGACACCATATTATTCAACTTAGGGGTTTATACTACCACTCACCACCATAGCAGCTGAACACCTTCCACATAAAATCAGTAGCAATAGCAAAGTCCCTAGTGGATTTCACAGAGTCTCTGGCATTTTTCCTGTTTAAGGTAAAAATTCTGCTTGGGGTAGGGTGTGTTTTGTGCGTATATCTACTGTGGGATTTTTGGGCAGTGGGGGTGTCAGCATTGTCAGTATCATCCCTATGGTGGAAAGGCCTTTTAGATAAGCAAGGTTTCTCAGTATTTTTAAAGATGATCTGGATTCACCTTCTCTTCTGAGGGAAGTTTGTTCCATAGCCAAATCACTTCAACAGAGAATGTTTTGTCCTGAGCTCTCCGACACTTTATCCTGGCCTTTGTGATGTGCATTGGCTCAGGAGAGCACATCTGACATACTGATTCATAGGCAGAAATTTGGTCATTAATGTGTCTGGGACTTGATCCTTTAATTGCTTTGAAAAAGACAGCCCCAGTCAAATTGATTGACTTTTCATGTTAGTATTCTTTTAATTTAGGTGTAAGAGTCAGATCACTCCCTCTAGCCAGTGTATCCAGTTTCTATTTGAGCTGATCACAGAAGTAGTGTAAATTTATCAAGTTCCCATGCCATGAAATTACTGATATTCCCCAGGCCCTCTGCCATAGGTTGTATGCGGGTAAATGAGGGCATACATTGCACAGCCAAATCTTTAAAACTAGATGATGATGCAGAAGAAAGAAACAACTATGCTTAATTTGTAGATATTAAGTTGAGTTTGCAGTCCTGGCAATTAGGAAAAAAACATCTAACTCAATCTTTTTACTTGTAAACAGATACTAAATACAAAACTACATGATATTTTAAAAGTCTCTTTTCAGGGAAGAACAGAACTTGAGGAAGAAAGTTTAGCTACCAGGTCAATTTTCTCTGATTGTGAAAGGTGCCGATTGTCAGTGAGAATGACCTTTTCCCACTGAAGTGGTACAGATTGGGCAGAGGCAATGGAAGTTCCTTCATTCTTACTTGGAAAAGAATGGTACTATCCTTCCAAGTATATACAAAGGTACCAACTTCATTAAAAAAGCCAGAAGGCTCATCAGCAATGTAGCTTATTTTAGAAGCCTTCTGGAAATTCCTAAATATTAATAGCTTAGCACTTTCTCAGGCCACTCATCTTACACTTTCGATATCACACACCACACACTCACACACCAATCCCAGGACTACTCTAATACTCAACATGCAATCTCCTTTTACCTTCACGTTAGAAAGTAATTTATCATTTTACCAAAACTAAAATGGCAACATGATTCCTATAGACTATTGGCTGCTGATTGTTAACTGTTTATGAGAAACTGACAAGTTCCACGCAAAAAAGAATATGTCATACTGTGTAACAAATAAGCACCTTTTCTTCAATAGAGTCATGCTGCAGGCAAGTGTGAGAAAGACAAAGCACAAATGGTTCTGATCCTCCTGAAAAGAGAAAACACATAAAAGAGAAGAGATTCAGTATCAATGGGTATGTATCCAATTTTGGTTTGTCCTATCCTTGTTTATCATATTCCTGGGTAAAATTCATAGCTGTCTATCCTTAAGCTATGAGATGCAGGGGATTGCGAGATTTTTTTCAAACCCTCAAGAGTGCATCACAACACTCAGGATTTCAGCAGTGGCAGAATGGTAAGCAATACAACAGTCTATGTAACAGAGTAGCATTTTGGTGAGATGGAAGTCTTAAGTAATTTTACATTTATGAATATTTGCTCCAAGATACATGCCTGGCAATGCTGCCATTGTGGCCTAAATTTTCAGAAGTGACTAATGATTTGGGGTGCCTCAATTTTTGAGAGCCCAGCATGAAGCATTTTAGAGGGGATGTATCTTCAGTTGGGCCAACAAAAATCGAGGCATCCAAAATCACCAGTCACTGCTGAGACTCTGATTCAAAATTTGCTTTTTCAGATATATAAAGTATATATCCTGGTTTAAAAGTTCAGAATACTGTAAACATACTAAAGAGTTCATCTCAGTGTAATGAACTTCAAAAAATGTACATAGGAAATGTACAAGAGTCAAAAGGCACTCATCATCTTGTGAAAAATTATACAGGAGCTCTGAAGTAGAAAATATAATGCTGAAACCATGTCTCTACTCCAATTAGACAAAAAATAAATCCATATCAGTGTGGAAAACAGCAACTGAAAAAATTAGTGAAAATTAAAGGATGCTTGAGAAAAGCAAATTGCTCTAGTGTAAACAATAGTTTTTGTTTAACTGGTTGAAAAATTTCTGTCAAAAATGAAATTTCAACCAAAAAAAATATTGCGAAAATGTGTGGGAAATGTTTTACATTTTCTGACTAGCTCTAAACTATGGACTTTATAGGTGTCTTTTATTCTAATATTGCATTTTAACTAATAACTATTGGTTTGCCAGAGTTGTAAATTAAAGCAGACAAGCACTTCACAGTGTACTAATTTTAGTTCACAAGTTTGCTGCAACAAGGCCTTCAGGCTTACTCTTCATCTGGAGTCTGAACATTTCTGTTAGTATTGTGATAAAGAGTCTTAAAAATGTGAAAAATCAGAGCACTGAGGTGGCCAGGAATGAAACTGCACAAAAGAGCTGCTAAAATATATTACAGTGAGATCTGCTTCATGGGCTCATCTTTTATGGGATTTCTTGTCTTGGTGTTATTGATGTTTGGCCGACCAGGAAAATCTGAGTTTTGATCACAGAGGACAACATAGGAAAAGAAGAAACAGAGTAACATTAATTGGCCTGAAGGCATTGATATATATCCCTACACATCACAAAAGCATTCTGGAATTAATCTGAGGTTACATTTTCAAGGAGTTACAGGAATTATTTTAGCCACATGATTGTCATTGGCTCTAATGTGATTAAGATAGATAAACTGAGCACACATAATACACCAAAAGTGAGAAGAATGTGGATTTGTCACTGAAGTATTGTACCATTTCAAAGTATTCAAGAGATCAAGGGCCTGTTTCAAAGTTCATTGAAGTCAATGGCAAGACTCCCACTGAGAAGAGAAAGAGAGGGAGAGGGGAAGTGGACTGAATATCAAATTCCAGCCCTCTCTGGGAGCTCAGTGCTCTGAATATCGAATCCCATTTCTCTCTGGGAGGAGAGATTTGGTGGGCTGTGGGAAGGATTAAGATCTGGGTTGGTGTGTTGCTGCTAGTACTTCCTGGAAGGTGAAAGCCCAGCAGGTGGTGGAACATGTTTTGGGTATGAGCATGATGCAGGAAAGTGTAACAGGCTGGCAATTTCTAGGACTCTAGAATGAGAATGCCAGGATTTTCTGTCAAGTCATCTCAATATAACGTTCTTGAACCCTTCATAGAAATACACTGACATTTTTTTGCTCAGTCACATTGTGATTACTATGTCCAGCTATGTCCAGTTAACAACAATCCATATGTGTAAGAGAGATGTCTTTCTGAGGCATCTTTTGTACATGGAAATCTATTTATTAACAAAATAAATCATGCTAAATAAAGCGTCTCTTGCAAAAGTGGTTATTAGATAGTTTAGAGAGTAACTTTTTCAATAAACTCTATATCAATGTAGACACTTTTTGGAATCTCCCAATATTGGGGAAGATTAGGAAAAAGGTTGTGGCTTAACAAACTCCAACAATATCCAGAAGTCTCAGGTCTCTGACTGCTGTCAGTTTGGTTTAAGGCTCTGTTACAGTGTCGAAACTGCACAAGTGCTATTAGTGGGCGCTCATCTCCTGGAAATAGATGAAGATGAAGTGTCTATATAGATTCTTAGATCTAGCAGCTATCACTGGGTGTTGCTGAAACTATAGACCCAAGCAGAAATTCAAATGATTACTTCTAAATAGCTTGACTCTTTTTATTTCATCAGAGATTTTAGAGCATGGTATAGGTCAGTTGTTTTTTCTATCCCAGAGGATTTCTCATAAGTAGTTCTAAAGTTTCTATTTTATCATCTCTCTTGTTCAATGCATAGGCATTAGATAGGTTAGTGTGGAAATATCATTTTCAACATCTTAAACATGAAGATTATGCCCATATGTGTTACTTACTTACTTACTTATGCCTCTCTCATCCATGTGGAACATAGGGCCTTCGCCCCTGCCTTCCATATTTGCTGGTCTCCTGCTGTAATCTTAGCTTCTTCCCGTGTCATTTTGATACCTTTCAGTTCTGTTTCTATTGTGCATTTCCATTTTATCCTTGATCTACCTTGTCACCTCTTCCCTGGGGATTCCAATCCCACACCTAGCTTGTTATGTTATTCCGGTCTTTCTTCCATGTATGTCCTCGATAGCTCCATTTTTGTTCCATAATTTCCTGTCCTATTAGTTTCTCTTTTGTTCTTCTCCACAGTTCTTGTGATTTTTTTTTCTAATCATCTTATATTTAGGATTTGTCTAAGGCAGGTGTTTATGAAAATGTGGAGTTTAGATAGTAAAGTCTTAATAA
This sequence comes from Platysternon megacephalum, assembly GCA_003942145.1. NCBI lineage: Eukaryota > Metazoa > Chordata > Testudines > Platysternidae > Platysternon > Platysternon megacephalum. Next base: position 14,783,301 of record QXTE01000020.1, on the reverse strand, counting down.
GTCTCCAAGTTTCTATGGCACATAGTAAGACAGACTTTACAATGGTGTAAATATTCAAAAGTTAGCTTGAAGGGAAAGATTTCTGTTTCTCCAGACCAGCTTTTGAGTTACAAAGACACATCTGGCTTTTGCTATTCTGGCTTCAATATCTTTGTCTGTTCCACCTGTTGAACCTACAACGCCACCAAGATATGTGAAATAGTGGACCTGTTTTATGTCAGAGATCATCCTTTTTGGCTTGATGTCTGTAGGGATATGGAATAGCAAGTCAATGTCATCTGCAAAGTCAAGGTCCTCTAAGTTCTGTGTGAAAGTCCATTGTATGCCTCTTGATTGTTTTGTGGTCTTTCTCGTTACCCAATCCACTGCCAGAAAAAGATCATGGATGACATAAGACTGACACTCATAGTAACATCAAATGGCTTAGTTAGTTCACTGTTATGCTTGCCATGTCATTTTTTTCATAGAAGCTCTGAACGATGTTCAGACTGAGTTGTATATTTCTGACTATTTGGACCTAGCCAGTATTGTGGGATGTCTTATCTAATGTCTCATTGTGATTGGGATATTGATGAGAGTTTGCTGGCTGAAGCTCAATCCTGAAAACACTTTTGTCATAAATATAAAGGGAAGGGTAACAACCTTTATGTATGAAGTAACATAAAATCCCTCCTGGCCAGAGGTACAGAATCACTTTACCTGTAACGGGTTAAGAAGCTCAAATAACCTGGTTGGCACCTGACCAAAAGGACCAATAAGGAAAGAAGATACTTTCAAATCGGGGGGAGGGGGTGGGGGAGAAGTTTTGTTTGTGCTCTCTTTGTTCCCTCTCTGGA
>QXTE01000020.1:14730561-14780738 GCA_003942145.1 Platysternon megacephalum | reverse complement strand
CAGTATTGTGGGATGTCTTATCTAATGTCTCATTGTGATTGGGATATTGATGAGAGTTTGCTGGCTGAAGCTCAATCCTGAAAACACTTTTGTCATAAATATAAAGGGAAGGGTAACAACCTTTATGTATGCAGTAACATAAAATCCCTCCTGGCCAGAGGTACAGAATCACTTTACCTGTAACGGGTTAAGAAGCTCAAATAACCTGGTTGGCACCTGACCAAAAGGACCAATAAGGAAAGAAGATACTTTCAAATCGGGGGGAGGGGGTGGGGGAGAAGTTTTGTTTGTGCTCTCTTTGTTCCCTCTCTGGATAGAGAGAGAGAGAGACCAAGCAGGTAAACCATCTCTTGAAAAGATACCTTAAATGATACATNCGGGGGAGAAGTTTTGTTTGTGCTCTCTTTGTTCCCTCTCTGGAGAGAGAGAGAGAGAGAGAGAGAGACCAAGCAGGTAAACCATCTCTTGAAAAGATACCTTAAATGATACATAAAAAATTACAGAAATTGTAAGTAAAGGCAAGGATATGTGTTAGATTATCTTTTGTTTTAGCTTGTGAATTTTCCCTATGCTAAGATGGAGTTTTATTACTGTTTTTTGTAACTTTGAAGATAAGCCTAGAGGGGAATCCTCTGTGTTTTAAATCTTTTTATCTACCCTGTAAAGTTACCTTCCATCCTGATTTTGCAGGTGTGATTCTTTTACTTTTTTTTTTTAACTAAAATTCTTCTTTTAAGAACCTGATTGATTTCCAGTCTCCTAAAAACCCAGGGTTTGGTTTGTGCTCACTTTGTAACCAATTGGTTAGTATATTATTCTCAAGCCTCCCCAGGAAAGGAGGTGAAGGCCCTTGGGGGAATATTTTGGGGAAACAGGAACTACAAGTAGCCTTTTTTCCTGGATTTTTATCAAAATCACTTGGTGGTGGCAGCAAGACCGTCCAAGGACAAGGAAAGGATTTGTGCCTTGGGGGAGTTTTTAACCTAAGCTGGTAGAAGTATATCTCAGTATCTGATAAAAAATGCCCCAAAATTATATTGACACAATTAACTGATGAGGTGTGTTCTCCATATCCTTTACGTTTGAAACCGAGGGTTTTGTTGAAATTTAAAGTGTTGATTTTGATCCATGAAGTCCTAAGCAGTTAGAGTCCTGCCTACTTCTTCCCAGGTGACACCATGGCAGTAGCAATTGTCTGAGGCACTTGAGCTGACCGCTGTTTTGTTTAAATTGGCATGGGCTGGCAGCAGGGTGTTCTCAGTGTGCAGTCCCAAGTTCTGAAACACATCAAACCCTGGTTCATCAGTGCTAGAGCTGGTGAGGCATTTTGTAACAAAACAGTTTTTTAATCGTAAAATGCCAGTGTGACAAAATTGAAACTTTTTGTGGGAATGTATTAGCTTTGAAGAAAATCTTGTTCAGAAAATTGTTCAGATCTAGGATGGAATTTCTGGTGAGAGAGACCCCAGAATAGCCAATAGCCCAGTGGTTTAGGCACTCACCTGGGATGTGTGAGAACCACATTTGAATCCCTGCTCCAAATCTGAACCAATAGGCTACAGAGACAGTATATCTCTTGGTCCCAATTAAAATCTAAGTATTTATACAAAGTGGAACAGCTCTAGTAGGAGAGATTGGCTCCACAGTCTGACTCTTAGGGCACTCATCTGGGATCATGAAATCAGGAGCAAGAGTTATACATGGATCTCCCAAATCACAAGTGAGTGTCCCAGCCTCTGGGCTATTGCCTATTCTGGGTGTCACTCAATAAATCTAGGTTCCATTCCAATGCAGAGTGAAATCAAATAGCAAAACCTCAAAATGTTTTGTGAAACAGAATTCTTGTTTTCTGGCCAGTCTTAATCTATGCCCAGACTTGGTAACTATTCTTCAAGGTTTTTATTTGTAGGTCAACTGAGAAGTAATCATGGTAAGCTCACATTGGTGGTCAGTATCATATGACCACAGAGATAGAATTATGAGACAGAAAAGGTCAGTTTTGAACACGGAGATTACTCTTTTCTGATAGGGTTTTATTGCTGTTCTGGTACAATCTAAATTGACACAAATTGCATAGAAATTGCCACACATAATATAAGGATACAAGATGCTGTATACATTGGGAATAATGGCAATATTTTTCTAGATATAGGTAATTTGCCTATACCTGTGAGGAATAAGTTGAGAGTAAAAGGAGCCCTTAAGCCATCTACAGTAGCTTAGAGCTTCTGCTTATGTTTTGTTTATACACAAAGAACAATCATAGAATTTATATCTGAATTATTTAGTATAGATTAAAAAAAAGCAAGATGTATAAACCCAAGCAAAGTCTCCAAAAGCACAATAGACTTGTGAAGTATACTATGGAGTCCTAAATTGTATAGGAAGGACTTACTTACTCTGGTGAGGGGCACTGTAGAAAATAGGTAGCGTATATATGTGTGTTTCCTCTGAAACAGGCTGTGGCAACCCTGGGGTCAAAATGGCTGCTTGTCTCTGCCACTAGGGAAATCTCTTAGAAATGTAGAGGTCCAATATACAGTTGCATACGTCACACCATCAGTAACTGACTTTCTGTCATTTGATGACATCAGATTATCCTGCCTACTTCAGCCAGCACCATTGACTTCAAGGAGGGGCAGATTAGCACCATCTTTTACAGCTACCATGTCCACTAAGGGATAACATCTTATTATAAATCTAAAACTCTTTAACAAGTTTTTATGTGCTTTGCTGTTTGGCCTGGACTGCCCCAAGGTCTTAAGAGTCACTGTTTACAGAGGGGATTTTCTAGGTAAGTAAAGCATTCTCAGCTTCCATGTGCATCCAATTTACAAGAAATTCTTAAGGCCCTTCTTCAAAGGAGCTTTGTATCAAAGGAAGGCAATGGTGTTTAACTTGTATATTTGTCTCCCAGGTCTCTAGCATAGTGATGGGACCAGTGATCCATCACCTAAGGTGTCTAGGAATAAAAATGCTTCTTGAAGAGATGATATCTGATTGCTGCAAAGTCAGAACAGATAATTAGTCGGTGTATTTTATCCAGACTTCACTTATTTAAAGACTGCTTGATTTTTGTTCTGGTAAATATAGAAAAATCTATTGAACTCTCTCTCTCCATGTAGGCTTTGTGGGATTCCAGTGTAGATTCAATGGCTCTGACACAAAATGGAATCTGTACCACAACTATTGTCAATAATTGTTTACTTCTTCCCTCATCCAGATACATTTATTAAAGCTACTGGTGTGGGCTGATTTTTATTTGTTTAGAGTAATAGAGGAAATCAGGTATTGGAATTAGGACATGACCATAGAACTGAGAATACGTGGAAAACTTGTAATAAGATTCTGAGAGCCTGCAAACAGATCTGGAGTTGCTTACTAATTAGAGGGACATTTTCTGGGTCCAAGGACGCTTCTTACCACAGAACCTTGCCCCTCAGTGAGGTAGTAGTTGTCACATACGCTGTATTACATTCTGGATTCAGAAAAACGTTGGGAGCTCTATGTATAGAAAAGTTGGTATGGATACCACCGCTGTTATAACTGCAGGTCTCCGTAAAACTTGTCATAACCAAAAAAGTAATGACTTGGTGGATGAGGTGTATCTGGACTTTGCAGTTCCCTACAGGAGGCCCTATGGTCCTACTACACCCTGCCCCAGGAAAGGAGTAGCAAAAGTGAGTCCTCCAGCCCTACCTAGAGAGGCCTCAAGGAAGCAGACAAACAAAGACCAGAAGTCTCAGATAAAAAGAGCTGTGGGACCTTATTAGGTCAGCTCCTGGCTGGGACCAGAGGGGCAAGGAAGGGTGCTCCCCTTTGACTAAAGGTGCTGAAGGATACCCAGTTTATTTCTGGCTGCATTTGCTTATCCTGAGTTTTCAAGAAGAGAGAGGACCTAAGAACTTTAACCCTGAGGTCAGGGTGACCCTAAAAGGACCCAGCTAGGAAGAAGCCCCGGGAAGTAGCAGCAATTAATTGAAATTGAGCAGCATGTATCTACTGTTATAGGGTCCCTGAATTGGTTCCTGGAGTAGTGAGCAGGCCTGAGTTCCCCTACTGGCTACCGTTGCAGAAACCCCAAGAAAAAGATAGGGCTTATTTGAGGGCCCAACTGAAAGGCTGAATTTAAAAAGCATGGAGACGGGACTGAAGACCCTAGTAAAGGCAATGGGACTGCTCATTTATAGGACTCTTTACTACCCCAGAAGGGGTTCATTCACACTTTTTGACTTTACTGGAGTGCCAAGACATGGAAGACCCATCAAGGTCAGCTGGCAGCCTGCAAGAGGCTCCAGAGGTGAGAAAAGGACTGAAGTACCACACCCAGCTGATAGGAGGTGCTCAAGAGATGATGAGTCCCCTGCATTACACTTGGCTTCAATTCCAATGGGAAATGCAGATTTGAAACTTCTCAATATGGAACCCAGAGAGAGCAGCTGTATTTGCAGCAGTCAGTAGGGATTGTGACACATCTCCTCAATATTATCTGTAATCCATTAACCTGGAGACAGAGCTTCCATTAAATATCACTAGAGACCCCCAGACAAGTGCAGCTTGACAGCTATGAGTCACAGATACTGAAAGCTGCTGCTTTCTATGAAGTATATATAAAAATAGTGTAGCATTCCTAATGGACAAAACAGATTACCATTCATTTTAAAAATAAGTAATTCTGGGAACACAGGAAGTGCCATACTGGATCAGGCCAGTCATTCAGTGGTAAACACCTGGTCCAGTCTCCAATAATGGCCAATACCAGCTACTTCAAATGGAAGTGCAAGAAAGCCTAAATTAGACAGTTATCCGACAACCTGCTCCCAGAGAACATTTCTTCCTAACACCCAATAGTTAAAGGTAAATTTTCTTCCCTGAAATTGAGCTGGCTTGAGAATCAGCAAAATATTACCCATGAGTCTCCTGAAACTGTTTAGTGTTTTGGTTCTTTTTTAAAACTTGAAAAAATTCAAAATTTCAATGAAACATTTCAGTTATAGAAAAATTACAACTGGTTTGCTTTATTTGATAGAATTATAAAATGGGTGTAATTCTGTGCCTCTTTAAGAGACATGGGGAAAAGAAATAGGGGAGTTACATGACTGCAGAAAAGTTAATGCAGATTCAGCACAGCCTGCTTATGGCACTTGGGACAATGTGTGTAGCCTGGACCTACAAGCGAACTGGAATCAAGAGCACCCCTCTAGGGTGTCTGACTGAATTTCAGCTGGTGACTGAAATGTGCATAAAGAAAACTGAACTGTGTATAGTTCACATTAAAGACACCCACTTTCCCCAGGCTGAGAAGAAGATTAGAAGGTCAGAACTGTACAAAAATCGTTCAGTACAAGTATACAGTATTTTTACAGGACAAGGGAAAATCAAAACGTACCAATTACCATTTCAACATTCCCCTAAACATAAGCTAAATCAATACTAAATGTGACTACCCTTTTCCCTTACACCAGTGGCACAATATAAATTAACAAGAGATTGAATTAGAAATTGTTCCTTGGTTTCATTATTAAGTTCAGGCAGTTGTTAATTCAGTTTCTTTCCTCGGTTGCCTAGCAAAGACTTTAAAAGGTTTACAATATACTCGCTGAGATAATGATCCTGAAGTGTTGGAATGGTAGCAGTTCCTGATCGCAATTGTGCTGAGGATATTTGGAGGTGTGAATTCCTAAAATCTCAGTTTATTTTCTGTCCTGATTTTCCCTCTTTATCACAGGTTTAATACTCACCATTACATTTTAACAGTTGCCAGTAGATACCATGGAGTTACCACAGTTTTTGATCCAAGAGCCAGAATAGAGAAAACCATGTTATCTCAAATATCAATGTGTGGTAAATGATGACTTTGTAATAATGATTAGTTATCTAGTAGCAACACATATTTCAGTGTTTATAGGTGTGTTGGGGAGTGGTTTTATGGAACTATGTTGTGCTGCTAGTACTTTCCAAAGTGACAGTAGAAACCATTAAAAATGGTTGTTCATTGCTCCATATTGTTTACCTTTACCTGTATATTTGCAGTGTTCCCTTATTTTAGTATAGAAATTTGACTAGTTTAGGAGGTTAATTTCCACTTTTAATGGTGCCCACTCCAGATTTCCTCTGGTGGCAACACATTTTCACCAAACAAACAGGTTTACCTACACCATGTTTATTTAGATAATTATTAGACCAGTTTTGTTTTTAACTCTGCCTTTCCTTATCCATCCCTAATTTCTTGTCTTCTTTATCCACCTCTTATGTGCTCTTGTCCTTGCCGTAACAATATGCCTGGAAGATATCTTCTTCAAGATCTTCATATTTACAAACTAATCTAAATGTCAATGCTCGAGCCATCTCTCAGACAACATACTGTATTTTGGACTCTCTCTGAACTTAGGGTCGAACTATTTTCCTCATCATTGACAGTAGGGTCAATGGACTGTGCCACTAAATTAATCAGTATGTATTTAATGCTGTGCACACTCTGCAGTGGGTTATCAGCAGGTTGAGCCTGAGGTGCAAGGCAATGACTTGGCAGATTTCCCCTTTGCTTCGATGTTAGCGTGTCAGCCCTCTTATTCAAAAAGAGACACTAATAAATTATACTAGTACTGACAGCTGCTTCTGCCCACTGCTAGGCATGTCAGACTCTGTTATATCACAGTCAGATAAAAGAACTCTACAGTTTTCCATAAAGTTTCCCCCAGATAGAAATCATCCACAACCTCCCACTCCTTGTACCCCTACTTCTCACCCACAAACAAAGTGATCAGGCAAAAGTGCAAAACTGTATGGCATCTGGGTTGAGGCTGAGGGTTTTTCTGAGACATTTAGAGCTACAGAGAATGAGTTTATACTTCTTAGAAAATGGTAGATTTTGGAAGAAGACTGTCTGACATTTATCCAGCTTGAAGAGCAGGGCTGTGTGTGTGTGTGTGTGTGTGTGTGAGAAAGAGAGAGAGAGAGAGGGTGCAACACAGACAGAAGGAAAAAAGAACCGTATGTGCTTCACAAAATAGGGTTTTTAAGATGAATAGTAAATGTAGTGCTTTTGAATGCAGAAAAGACAGACATCTTCCCTTTTACACACCCCATAAGCCTTTTTAAAAAAATAATATATTGCTGTGTGTGGCAAGCTATTCTTTTTATCCTTTAGAATTTCAGAATCTTTTTCATCAGACCATTAGTGCAGCATCTGAGATTTTAGGTACATTTTCATCCTAAATTCTTCTGAAACCCTGCCTTAAAAGCAATCATTTAAAAGTTCCTGCAGATCTGAATTACATTTGTGAATTTGATTGAAACAATCTTCTAGTGAGTGGGACAGATGGCCTGGGAAAATGATGTGTAATTTCTAAGGGCCAGATTCTGGCACGCTTACTCATGTTAACTATTAGCTTGCGCTGGGAGTAGTCTTGAATTCAGTGGTTAAGTGATACAGATAGCAAAATCTGGGCTTTGGTGAGACTTTTTTTTAATTCTCCCCCCCTATGTTGTGCTAAAATGAACTCTTGTATCCTTTCATTCAATTAGATATGAAACAGATGCTCATATTATTATTTTTCTTTGCTTTCCATATTTATATTCTTGTTTTTATGAGTCAGGTTCTTTGACTTCCTTGAGTACATGATAGGCATTAAGAGCAGCCTAGCCCAATTAATAATTTCTAGCTTAGTTGCTAGTTTCACATATCCTTTGACAATCTGATCCATCTCCTAGAGCAAACACTAGCAGAAAAAGAAAATGTACCTGCTGGGAAGCAGGTACTGGACAAGATACTGTGTGCTTTCTTGCCAAGGATAAGAATGACAAAGAAGGAAGTCAGTATACTTGGCAGTATTTGAAGAAAGAGAGCCTGTTTGCTTGAAAAAAAAAAATCAACATTTTGATGTTCTTGTATCAGTATTCGAAACAGCCCTATTTTACTTTCCTTTTTGAAATTTTTCATTAATATTATATATAAAATTTATGACAATGTTATCACAATGGTTGAGACGAGATAGGTAAGATAATATCCACAGGTGCCGGCTTCCTTTGGGTCCCAAGGGTGCTCAACACCTCACTCTGCCCTAGGCCCCACCCCACCCCTTCTCCCAAGCCCCCACCCTGCCTCTTCCCAACCCCACTCCACCCCTGCTGTGCCTCTACCCATCCAGTTCTGCCTCCTCCCCCGAGTGCACCCAGTCCCTGCTCCTCCCTCTCCCTCTCTCTCTCCCTCCCAGAGCCTCCTGCACTCCAACAGCTGATCGGCACAGGCAGGAGGCACTAGGAGGGAGGGGGAGAAGTTGATTGGCAAGACCACTGGCACACGGGAAGTGCTGGGGGGAAAAGGGGGAGCTGGCTGCCAGTGGGTGATATGCACCCACTTTTTTTTTTCTGTGGGTGCTCCAGGGCTGGAGTATCCACGGAGTCGGCGCCTATGGTAATATCTGTTATTGGACCAATTTCTGCTGATAGAAGAGACAAGATTTTGAGCTTCACAGAGCTCTTCAGGTCTGGAAAAGGTAACCAGAGAGTTACAGCTAAATACAATATAGGACAGATTGTTAAGCATAAGGGGTTAACACATGTTGCAAGAAGCCACTTGACATGAAGTGGACAATTAACACCTCTGCAGTCATAGTCTAGTAGGTTAAAATTGTTGTAACAAATCATAAAACCAGTGTCTGAGACCACAAATTTTAGTGTCTAGCAGACTTATGAATTAAAGTTTCCAGGCTAGTCTTTTGAAGGTACTGTGCAGGTTTTCCTTGAGGATGAGGACTGATAGGTCAGATATAGAGTGATTGTTTTGTGAAAAATATTCTCTCATGGGTGATAGGGTGTTTTTGTCTTATCATTTTTCTTTGTGCATTCATTCAAGAGTGTAGTGATTATCTGGCTTCACCCATATACTTGCTGTTGGGGCATTTAGTGCACTGGATAAGATACATCACATGTTGTGATAGGCATTCATAGGACCTAGGTATCTTGAAAGGTGTGTTGTGGAGATATTGATCATCATGCAGGGGTGGGGTGGAGGATTGAATGCCAGAAGAAGGGATTCAGGGAAGATTTCTTCCCAGGATGTGGTCCTGTAATGGGGCCGCTGCCCCACGCCTGCAGACCAGGGGTTAAAAGCAGCCCTGGAGAGGGCTGGGGCTGGGAAAAGCAGTGAGGGCAGCTGAGTGAGTAGCTGACCACAGGTGTGGCCAGCTCAATCAGGGCCCAGCTGGCCCTGATAAGAGGGTTGTGGGCCAGGAGCTGAGGAGTCTCTTTCTCTCGGGAGAGAGAAGGACCAAGCTGCCTGAAGGAGCAAGGCTGAGCAGTGCTGGGGAAGGGCAAAGGAGCTGGGGAGCTCCAGCCTGGCAACTCCCCAGGCTGAGACCTTGGTTAAAGCCTAAGAATGTACTGGGGTTGCAGGGGTGCAGCCTGGTGATAGGCAGAGCAGCTGGTCCAACCCCCTTCCTGGTGATGAGTGGCCATTATGGACTGCAGTCTGCCCCTTGAGAAAGGGGCTAGATCGGGGGTTCTCAAACTGGAGGTTGGGACCCTCAGGGGGTCCTGAGGTTATTACATGGGGGTTGCAAGCTGTCAACCTCCACCCCAAACCCCGCTTTGCCTCCAGCATTTATAATGGTGTTAAATATATAAAAAGTGTTTTTAATTTATAAGGGGGGGGGGTTCCACTCAGAGGTTTGCTATGTAAAAGAGGTCACCAGTACAAAAGTTTGAGAGCCACTGTGCTAGATGATGACTGGCAATAGCCGCTGAGGCAAGGTGGGCATAGAGGGTTGGGGGTTCCCCAGGGAGGGGAGACCCAGCATGTGGGGGTACTGTGGTGGGCAGAACCCTGAGATAAAGGGCACTGGGGTCCGGGAGGGACACGGGGGGCCAGTGGCAGGTGAGAAACCAACCAGTAGGAGGTGCTTCTTATGCTGGAGAGCTAATTCCTGAGATGACCAGCAGGAGGTGCTGTGCCAGTGAGTCAAGCTTTGCTACAGGTCCCCATCAAATATGGGTTGTAATTGTTTGATACCCCACAGGGGTTCCAGTGTGGGGTGGTAGATGACAACTAGAGGAATGTGGTCTCCGTGGGGGTTCTTTTTTCTGTATTAAAACAGTTTTTCTGGGTGGCTGTGACGGGGTTCACTCCGCACAGGTGCGCCTCCTTCTGTCAACTTTTGGGAATTAGCTTTCACTGCATCTGGTACCCCCTTCTGCTAGTTGCTTGCACCATGGCACCTCTCTCTGTGACTTGGCCATCTGATAAGGTCACTATCTAGTCCTCCCTTATTATCTGAAGGGGAGGGTAATATTATTATTTTTTGTTTAACAATATCCTGATTTTTGGTAAACAACAAATTGCAGTAACAGTTTTGATAGAACTTTTTATAAATTGCACACAAACATTTTGGAAAGAGGCCCAACATTTTTCATGATAAATTAAAAACTTTGACGGTATTGACAATTTTTGACACCCCCCCACCCCCATACCAAAAATTTCATCAAATCCATGATTTGGAAAATGTATACAATAGCCATTAATTACAGTTATGCTACATTTCATTTACTTTGAGTGCCTTTAGGAGCTCTTAAGAGTACTACAATTCTACTCATCCATGCTCCTTTTTTTTCTTATTCTACTATATGGTCTGCAATTTGTTTTTTGTTTTCAAGGAGACTCCTTACAAATCACATCTTACAAAAAAGCTTTTTGATTAGGACATTTGCATTCCTAAAGTGTGAATGTTTTTGCAGATAAGAAATTAGGGTTCCATGCTTGTTAATTAATTAACAACTAATAAAAATGTCCCAATTTTATAACATAAAACTTACTTGTACTTCAGTAAGTTTTGTGGATTGCTGTTCTGTGATTTTGTTAACTGAGCAGCAGGATAATGAATAATAATTAGAGATAATTATGTTCAAATAAGAGCAAGTGTCCTTTTATTAATCAAGAAGATTTACTCTTAGAGGGAAACAAGATAAAGTTCTGTCTTGGATGGTATCAAATATGCTGTGAAACATTAAATATTTTAGGAGTTTTTCATCAGAAATGTATGTAATCCACAGAGTTTTACGTAGACTGGAATCAGGAAAAGTAATATTTATTATGTTCTCATGTACACCAAAAAGTAATAACTTGTAGTTACAAGGTTCCATATGGGGACAATTTGTATCTGTAATGTAATATAAAAGTTTACTCTCAAGAAATTAAAATCTTGGTTTATCTCTCTTCCCCACAAAAAATCTGCTACGCCATTAACTGAAGATTCATTCACTGATTAATTTTATTTACCTTCCCTTCCAATATTCAGATCTGTTATCAAGCGTGTCAACATAATAATAAGAGGCATTTGGGGCATCCGTTTCATTGCTGTGTAGAGAAAACACATGCTGATGTGGCATGGTGTAAAGTCTATGGGCTCTTTTCTCCATTGCCCTACTTCTTATGTAGTTATTTACACCATTGCAAATTGAGTGTGAAGTGGGTATGAAATGCCATCAGATCAAAATGGTAGTCTCTTGCACTCAGTTTGCACTGATTTAAATGACTATGGCAGGCTCAGGGCAATGATGTGTCTGAGCCTTTATCAGTGTAAGTAGAGCTGGCTGGGAATTTTTCAACCAGAAAACATTTCATGGGGAATCTGGATTTGTCAAGACCTAAGCTTTCCATGGAAATGTATTAGTTTAGACCAGGGGTAGGCAACCTATGGCACGGGTGCCGAAGGCGGCACGCGAGCTGATTTTCAGCGGCACTCACACTGCCCAGGTCGCGGCCACTGGTCTGGGGGACTCTGCATTTTAATTTAATTTTAAATACAGCTTCTTAAACATTTTAAAAACCTTATTTACTTTACATACAACAATAGTTTAGTTATGTATTATAGACTTATAGAAAGAGACCTTCTAAAAACGTTAAAATGTATTCCTGGCACGCCAAACCTTAAATGAGAGTGAATAAATGAAGACTCGGCACAGCACTTCTGAAAGGTTGCCGACCCCTGGTTTAGACAAAAGTTTCTTAGGTCCAGCATGACAAATGTGGACATAGACAGACAACACCTAAATAGCCAATACCTGCTTCCCAATGGCATTCATCTGGAATGTGAGGAAACCCAGGTTCAAATCCCTGCTTTGACTCAGGTATTTGAATCTGAGTCTTCTACTGCCAAGGTCAGTGGGGTGTTTGGGTCTCTTTCTAAACATATTGAAGGGACTCACTTTTGTTATTCACTGGAATGAAAAGAAACATTGAAACACTTTTTTTTTCCTTTGTAAAACAGAATTCAGTTTTCTGACCAGCCTTAAGCAAGAGTTCAAGATCGGTCACGTTACTCACAAGTGGTGAAGCAATGAGTAAGTACACAAGTCATTTTGAAAGCATACATAAACCAAGCCACATCAGCTTATATGCTGTATTCAGCACCACATGTTATAGAAACAGTATTATGGATATATTTTCTATAACTTTGTTTGGTTGGCATATTGATCTTCCCTACGTGCACCAGCTTGCATTTTGCTTTGAAGAGTTCTTTGCACTCTATAGAAAATCTTTCCTAATATCTAAAGGCTAGATTCTGATATTGGTTTTCATGCTAAGTGACATTTTACTTAGTCCATTAAAATAAATGAAACTTTCAGACAATAGATAATTTAAGATTTTATAGCACAATATACTCCATTTTGGAAACTTATTAATTAGCAGGAGTAATTTTGCATGCTTGCAATAGCACTAATTTTGGGATGGACATTGTGACAGGACAGGTTTCTGCTCCTGTTTCTTTCAAGTCACAAACAGCTTGGAGACCTTCTTCTAGTAACCACCTCATATGGCTTACTACACACTGTCCTCCCCAACACTTTTATAGACTTGTGCAGCCCTGCATTTACAATACACAATCCCTAGCTCTCTTCAGCAAGGAGGGGAGAGACGGAAAGGGCCTTCCCTCGGAAAATCCTTTTAACTGTGACTCATTCTTCCTGCCTCTTTCTCTCTCTATAATTTCACTCATTGCACTTCCTTCCTATCTCTTTTCTACCTTTGGCCTAATGGGCTAATTAGCCTCTCGGCTCTCTTCAGTCCATGCCAATCCATCAGTTAGGCACACCTCTTCTTAATCAGGTCTACTCTAGAACAACTAATTAGAGTTGCAGTGACCAGAGTGCTCAATCAGTGCTATTGCCCAGCACTCTGTCACACACATATAAAGTAAGTATTTAAGTATCAAGTTCAACTCACCTTCAGTTCTATACAAACTTTACAGTTACAGATTGGAGTATATGTCAGATAGGGGTAGATGTGCCCAGCATGTTTATCAGGCAAGTTACAGTGGTGCAGAGGGACTGCAGCTGTTATCCTGAGCATAGATGAACCAGTTTCCAGAACAAACCACAGAAGCTGTGATACGTGCGGGCACATACTATCTACATTCAGAATGGCTTACAGGCCAGGCAGAGACAGGTGTATTATTCCTAGATCTTATTACTGAATATGACAAAATTTGGCATACAGACCTCTTGTACCAACTGCCATTGGTCCTATAGCAATGGGTTGTCACGGCTCTGGAACTGCTGCTGAGAGGCTGCCGGTTCCAAGTTTCACTTGGACAAAAATCAGCCTTTGGAGTTCCCAAACAATGGTCTTCCTGGGGGGTTAGTTCAAACACCAATACTTCAACCTCTTCACAAGTGACCTTCCCTACACTACTGCCAGGTATTTTATCTACACAGATGATATCTGCCTGGCAGTGCAGGATCAGGATTTCACTCACTTACAAGAAGTCCTGAATGCAGATGTAAGAGAAATGGCCCACTATTGTAAAAGAGGAAGACTTAAACCAAGTGCCAAAAAGACAGTTTCCAGGTGCTTCGATCTAAAGCACACACAGGCCAATAAAGAGCTCAACATCTTCCTGAACATCCAGAGGTTGGACCATGACCCAAAGCCTGTGTATCTAGGTGTTACACTTGACTGCAGCTGGACTTTAAAGGAACAAGTTATCAAGACCTTACTGAAAATAAAGATGAGAAACAACCAGATCAGCAAACTACAACCAGGGGAGCCAACAGCAGACAATAAGAAGTTCTGGGTTTGCCTTATGCTATTCTGTAGCAGAGCATTGCTCCTCGGTATGCCTCAGCTCCTTTCACTCAGGACTAGTAGACACTCATCTGAATGAAATCATGCATATAATAACTGGAACAGTGAGACCAACCAAGCTGGCCTGGCTGCTGGTCCTGTCCCACATTGTCTCTTCTGACATCAGGTGACAAGTTACCTTGCAGAATCTGCTAATTAAGGTGCAAGACATACCACATGTACCCTTGTTTAAAGATGTGTCTCATCCATCAATCTACTGTCTTAGCTCAAGGCACACTATTTAGACAATTCTTTTAAAGAACCTCAGTGTCATCTCCAGATGTACTAGGTGTCAAGAACAAGCTTCAAATATAGCCAATACCTATCTCATGACAGATCAACAGACCATCTCCCTGGTTTTGACCTTCCACACCATCTAAGGACAAAGCTCAATTGCTTCTGATGTATAGTGATAGGATGTGATTCAAATGACTATAATTAGGGCCTTTGTGACTCTCCCTTTTGCTGCTGTGGACAGTTAGAAGATGCAGATCACATACTTGTAGACTTCATCTCTTGACAAGGGCTTCCTGGTTCCTTCATGGGCACTAGTACAATGCCCTTCCCTCAGGTTATGACATTTAGACTAACATTCTTGATTTGAATGGCTAGGTAAGTACAATTGCAATTTTGTTTGTTTGTTTTTTTAAAAAGAGGGATTGTCCAGAAGCTGGAGGGCTCAGGTGAGATTCTAGCTGATGCAGCCAGAATTCCTTCCCAGACAGTATATACCACCTTCAAGAGGGTTGTCACAGGAGCCCAGATCCACCAAGGGACTTAATTGTGGAAACACCTAACATTTAGGCACATTAAAAATCACTGGAATCCACAATGCCTGGGTTAGGTGTATAGTCTCCCAATACAATATATGGGGAGAAAGAAGTGCCTGAGAATGGGACTGTTACAGCCAGCATGCTAGGTGACTCCCTTCCTAAACTAGCCAATGGGAGATGCCAAAAAGAGGGGTCACCCCTCTTCTCAAAGTGCAGGCTGCAGGGAAGCACACCTCTTTGCTTGTGGTCAGCAGTTAGGAATCCCTTTTTTAGAGTCAGGGAGTGAAGGTGTTTTAAGCCATTCTTGCAAGAAATGCAGAAGCACAAGATGCTTTAACTTTTAGCCCAGTAGTTATATCTCTCACCTGCACTGTGGGAGACCTCTGTTAATTCCCTCCTCCACCTGCAGGGGAGTAGGGATTTCAACAAGGGTCTCCCACCTTTCAGGCAAGCACTCTAACCACTGAGCAATTGGAGACTATGGTATATGCCTCCCTCAGTCTCATCCATTGAGTCTATTGCACATGGGATAATAATTCAAGAGCCACTGGGACAGAGAGAAAGTGAGGATAACTATAGCCTAGTATGTAGGGTCCATATCCTGAGGAAGGAGACTTAGTTAGGAGCCTAAATACCTTTGAGATATGAGCCTAGAAGCTTCTCATAAGAAAGGCATTCAGCTTTGTAAACAAAATGTACTGGGAGAGCAAGGACACTCTCTGCAGGCCCTCTCTGCACTCTCTGCAGGCCCTCTCTGCAGCAGTGAAGGTCAATCTGGGGCAATGGGGGAGGGCTGACAGATTTCCCCAGATGAGTGAGCAAGCAGGAGGTAGTTGCTGGAAGTTTTCTGGGGAGGACTAACGGAAGTAAAGAAGTGCTGCTGAGAAAATGTGAGAAGAAAAGACTCTAGGGAAACTGCCATACAGAGTCTGCTCTGCTGACCATGGGACTGGATAGTAAAAGACCCTGAGAAGGGAAAGGTCCAGTGGAATTACAAGTAAAGATAGGTTACAGGGGAAAACCACGTTAGAATTAAAAAGGCGCTCGAGAGGGGTGGATATTAAGTATGTGGGACTTGTTTAACCCTAGGAGGGGGACGATGTTTAAGCTTCTTCACTTATCAGGGAAATTGGGTGATTCTCTACCCAGAAGGGCAAGCTGTATGAGCTCTGAGAAGAGTCTGAGTGGACAGCAAACAACTAGAGTCATATAAGAACCTTAAGTTTTGGCAATTGGACTGTGGGGGGAAATTAAGCTAGCCCTATTAGTCTAAGCTTTTCTGCTTGGCCTAGGCCCGCCCTGCGGCTAACAGACCACAAGCCTGAACCAAGCTAAGTGTTGTGCTCCCTGACAGTGGCGGCCAGAGGTTGAGACACAGGGAGGGAAGGGGGGCTAAAAAGGAGGAGGGTGAAAAAGCCCCAGCAACAAGAATAATTTGCAATATGTGCCTACTACTTTTGAAATATAACAACCACTTGTGTAAAGCAATCAGTATGAAGCAATCATCTAAAATGAGTAACTATGCCCCCCCACCCCATTTGTGTAACCATGCCTCCCCCTACTCCATTTGTATGACTACCGCCATTGAGTAACTGTACCCTGTAAGGGGCAATTGTGTAATAAGCACCCCATAAACGGCAAAATTGTAACAGCTTTGGAAACCACCAAAAAGCCCTTCACTCAAATTGCACCCATCCGGGGCAAGGTTGCAAAAAAATAATGAAAAGTACCAAAAGACCCTAACTCCCTTTTTCCTAATAAGGTTACTGCTACTCAAGTGTGTGCAATTTAATTCTTAATATGGTCAATCATTACTTAACTATGTGTAATTTGTTTGCGGTTTTAAACTTTAAAAGCTTCTGGTATACTCTGCTTCAGGGGCGCAGTTTCCAAACTGCCACCCCCAACGCGTTGGTGTGTATCAATAAACAGGCCTCAGGCTTGAGTCTCTGAACTAAAATCAATGCGTGGGTGACTTTTTCCATGACAGGACCTTTCTTGAAGACTAAGGTCTGGGCAGGCTTTAATCTTGTATGGAAACAAAGGAGTCCTCAACAAGAGTGAGTGTGTGTTTTGTTTTGTTTTTTTTATTGAAAGTGTGATTGGGGGTACCTGTAGTGGAACTGTCCTGCCACAAGGGGCATCAGGTGGCCTTAACTCCTCTTTCCAATGCTGAGCTGCGGAGTAGAGGGAAAGGGAGCCAATGCCTCACCTCATCCTTCTCACTCATTTCAGGTACTCAACTCCTGCAAGGAGCACTAGGAGGAGGAAGGGACTACTCCCTGCAACAGGATCCTGGCCAGCCCTTGCACATAGAAGAATTGTGTATATGTTGTTGCAGCCTCTCCCCTTGAAAAACTGTATAGAGGCCGACTAGAATCTGATCTAAAATAAGTGTGCTATGGAACTACTGGTATGTACGTAGAGATAAGTATCATGAGATATGGGTATCATTGAGGCAACTAGAAAGCTGATCAACAAATCCATGATGTGTTTTAGGAAAGTTAACTTCCCATCATCCACTGCGTGAAGAGCAGGGTTTTTTGAAAAAATAAAACAAAACACAAAGTGGACTACTTTTTTGAACTTAGAAAACATATGGAAGCTTCAGCAGCAGCTTTTTCTGAATAAGGATTTATTGTCTGTGCCCCAGGATGTTTCTCTGGGTAGGGAAGATGTCACATATAGTACAATATTAAAATAATCAATATCCCATAAAATTTATACCCAATCTTCCACCATGCCAAGTTCTGTAATAGACAAGTTTTGAGTGAGTTCTTTAAGAAAACATCCACAGCCACTCTTTGTGTTAAAATTAGGGCATTCCACAGCTCCAGTGGCACAGAAGCAGTGTTCCTTCCACCTCTCCCTAACACTGCGATCATTACATATGCCCATTTTAAAAAAACCCACTACATATAGATGATGCAGTACCACTAGGAACCCTACTATTTTGTTCAATTATTTAGCGTGAAGTTTTCACATTTTCCAAACTGTCTCTGCACAAACATAGTCATCAACTTTTAGGCCCAGCATCTTCAGTTTAAGAGAAAAAGAAACTGAGCAACATACCGAAGTAAATTTTGGGCTTTAATAGATAATTCCTGTTTCCATTCATGAAAGTTATTCTTGTTTCCTGCAGAGGGAGAACAAGGCCCATGAACTATAAACTCAACATACATCAACCAATGTAGCACCAGCATGGAGCCAGCGCAGGCATGGCAACAAGTAGGGAGAATCTCATCCTCACCCCTTGAGCCACACCCTCAACCTCACTGCCATCCCTGACAGCAAGCATGCTCTCTGCATTCAGCGAAGTCACAGGGGCAAGTTTTTAGGTAACTCGTTAGAACGTGGTGCAATAATCCAACTTTCATCTCTAAGGCATGTGCTGACTCGATAAATAATTATGTAAGTGTAAGGGGTTAAAAACTTGCTTTTAATGTGTTTGGCAATTTGCTTTCTAAGTCTATATTTAGCAGCATTTTCTCTTACTCTTCTGATATTATTCCAGTAGTCATAATGCTCCAGATCCTCAGCTGATGTAAATCATTGTCATTCCATTTTTAATAGTTACATCAATTTACACCAGAAAGGAATCTAGCCTATAGATTCCAACTGCTTCCTTGGCATCTGAGATATTGTAGTCTTATTTCTTGCAAGTCTACAGTTGTCCCTCCATTCTTGGGGAAATAAACCCATATTAGTATATTAGCTTGCCAAATATCTCCCAATACCAAATGATTCCATGCATCTTAGTAAAGTTTTAAGGGGATGCTGCAAGTGGATAACCCACCTTACTAAGAATCAATTATTTAGTATATTTCAGTTTAGTTTGAAGCCTAGTCAAAGCACTAAGAGGGATCTCAATGGGGTTTGTAATGACTTGAGGCTTCATGCTGATTTTGTGGCTCATGCAGCTTTGATTTTGCTGATCTACTACTGCATTTGCTTCTGTTGATCACTGAGGATGATCCAGCCCTGTGTATCTTCTAAAATTCTATCCTGACTCAATTATGCTAAAGTTCATTTTACTAATAGTTTTAATTCTGAAGTTATCTTTTCATGATTTGGAGTCTGTGCCTTCTATAGTACAAGTTATCTCTCTTTTTAAACATGGGAAAATCAGTGAGTTTACACATAATTTTGAAGATAGAAATATTGCTTCTTGTTCCTAAACTCATTTTCAGCTGCTTGTTGCTGCTCATTATTTATCTGTGGTGTTGTTGACAAATTGTTCCTGTTTTAGTAGTAAGAATCCTGGGAGTTGCATTAAATCATGATCTATCTTTAATGAAAATGGCTGTTTTCTAATCCCCTCTTCATGACCCTAGTTCTGTGTATGAGGACTTCTGTGTATTAATTTCCATCTCATTCACAACTTTCTGCCCATGGCGCTGTCATTTCTCTGATGGACTACTACAAGTGGGCAGGACCAGCTCAGTTCATGAGGGAACCAAACAGCTACTCATTTTTGTCTCCCTTTGAAATGTGACTGAAGAAATGCAAGCAGAATACCCATCCAAAACATGCGCAGGCTTTGTCCCCTAACATTTTTTCATATGTGCAAGCATCACATTCTTTAATGATATTTGGTGCTCCGCTAAAGTATGTGCTTGGAGGGGGGGGGGAATGCTGAAAAGTGACATGGAACAAATAGTACCTTCCTACTCATTGAATTGGCTTGTTGTATTATTTATCACAGTAGCTCCGAAAATGTCCTAGATAGTGTGAAGGGAATATAGAAAAATACAGACCCTACCCTGAATATTTTACAATCTAAAAAGTCACATGTGCCTATTTCGTTGACAAAATATTTTACTATCTTTCGCTCCTGAGCCAACAAGAGTCTGTAACAGAGGGAATAAACTGGATTATATTTCTCTCTCAACATCAGCAGCAGTATTGTTTACTAAATTCTAATTACAAGGCCAATCACTTACACCTGTGCAAATCCATTAAAAGCAATGGGTTTGCACAGCTGTTGCAGAAGCCATAATCTGAAGACCATATGGTTGCACAGGTGCCATTGAAGGTATTACTGGGCTTGCACAAGCTTTGTTACTACTGATGATGGGTAAGAGGGAATGACACAGCTTTACCCTCAATCCCAGGTTCATTTTGCAAGGTTGCCAGGCAGGAAAGACATCTTTTTACCTGGAAATTGTTGCAACATTAAACATGGAACCCTACGCTGTCATTATTGGTCCCTTTTAAGTCAGAACTGCAGTCTAACAAATCTGCAGATGATTGCAACTTCTTGGTAGCTGGCTCTATCAAAAAAACCTAAAGATTAGCTAGTACAGAAAGCAGCTACTAGTTTCTTCATGAAAAGTTAGACATCTGCCCACTCCAGAAATAATTTTTGTTATTGTCCAAAATGTAATATTCAAAATTAGGAATCAAATCCCGGATTATGTAAACACTGGGGTAAATTATATCTAGTGTAGAAGTTTGACAGATACTATGTGTAGCTGTGAAAGGAAGATATGTTCGGGGATCAGTGAGTGTGCAAAATGATCATGATGTACATGTCAAAAGGCAGAAACAGGGGGTGTATCAGGATGAGCAACTAATAGGTGGGCGTAAGATAGTGTTACATGCATAATTTAGTGCAACAGAAGATTGTAAGGAGTATTGGGAATTATGCCAAAATAAATTTAAGTAGGAGTGACCCACCTTTATCTTCAGCCTCTTCTTAGTTGCTTTTATCTGTCCAACCATCCCTTTACACCCCCTTATATGTATATTAGTCATTTTGCAAATCCACTGAATTCCAAATGATTACCAGTATTGATACTTTAACCATTTGTGCCCCTCATCTTACTAACTTACACCTGACTTGTGGCACAGCATTTCCTGCTATTAATACTATAGTATTGCTAATTAAGCAAAAGGAAGAATCAGCAAGATTTTAATGGTGACCACCACACTGTAGTATTGTGTATGTCACCAATAAATCTGGACTAAAGTCTTCCATGGGAAGTCTATTTGTTCCATGTTGAATCTGGCAGAAATTCTCATACTACTGTAACCTGTAAATACTCCATGGCCTCCATCTTTTATACTGCTCTGACTTCTAATGTTTGTGGGTAACAGCTGAGGTCTGCAGAGACAAATCTATTGGCTTTTCCAAGGCTTGCCTGTAAACTTAAAGTGGTAATAGATTTCTCCATTCTCAAATTTTGTTCATGAAACTTTGCCTTCTAGTGTCTTGAAATAAAGGTTAAAATCTCACCATTTTTATTTTGCTTGTATTAAAGAACTGGAACCGTATCACATATCAAGATTATATGCTCTATTGTTGTTTTATAGTTCTATCTGTGGTCTGTGATGTGCTGCAAAATAACTTTGGGAAAAGTCTGAAGCAAAACTTCACAAATGAAAAAAGAATTCCAAATTCTGTTGGTACACACATTGACTTCAGTGGAATTGCATGGGTGTAACTGATAATGCATCTTGCCCCCATGTTCTTATTAATATTTACAGTTGCATGCATGTTAGGCGAGATATTTTCCAGACATTCAAGAAGGAATGATCTCTGCTTTCAAGTGCTCACAGGCAAAGAATAGAAACACAAGGAAGCAGAAGCTAAGGGGAGAAAAACAATAGGCAATTTTAACTATAAATCATCTCAGTTCACTGTAAACAACATGGCAGCATTGAATATTACAGAGTAACTTAAATGTACACTGAGATGGAGCTACATATATGAGCTCAGGGAGACTGTATCATGCAAACTTTGCTACTTCACTGTTAACCCCCCTTTCAGATCATTTATTAATATGTTGAGCAATCTGGTTTTCAACTCTTGTTGTTCCAAATTCATATTTCTGTTAGGTGGTAACTTTGTGCACTCCGTGCACTCCCACCAATGAAGCTGAATATTCTGCCCCTTTTAATCACAGATCCCTCAAGATCCACCCAGATATATCATACCCATAGGAGGCAAGGGGCCCACATGGTTGTCCTTTGCCTCAATTCTGCCACCTAGCCCTTGAAGTCATATTTGAAAACCTCGTGTGTCTGCCTCTGAACGCCCCCCCTCCCTACCACTACCACCACCACCACCACGAAGAGGTTTCCTAACAAAGACATGAAAGCAGGATCGTGTGGAAGAACCTAGAAGAGAACCTTCTTCCAGATCTATAGAGATGAAGACGATCAGTGGAACCACCTTGAAAGGCTTCATATAATTGTCAGAGCACATTGCAGAGAATAAGCTCCCCTTTCTGAAGGTACAGGCGCCACACAATCTTGTTTTACACATTCTAGATGAGTGCATGGTTACATGCTTGAGCATTGGGTAGCTTTACTTAAAAACAAAAAAACCCTCATATCATATCATGGATGACAAATTTAACTCTCCATGAAATTTAGTATTGTCCACTAAGGAAGGCATATCCTAAATTACTGCTGCCTTTTCTTGATGAATGCCATGGGTTTTTGTGGGGTTTTATATCAATTTATCATTTAATGTATTATTGATAATGCAACACATGTAAAATGATTAGTCAACTTGAAATTATGAGAATAAGTTTTAATGTTCTTATTATTTCAACGATACACTCCATCAGCTGCCTACTGATTGTGAATTATTGCTTGGCCAGAGCCAATTAAATGACCCTCATCTATTTTGTAGTGAAATCCTATCCTACTCTGTTTGGAGAAGAACTTTCTACAGTATAGATATAGAATAAATTGGTGAGATTTTATTGACTATTCTGAACACAAGCAAAGGGGAAGGGGAAAAAAATAGCAACTGGTCAATATTTGATTACTTCATTCTTCAAGCTCTCTCTTCCCATGAATGAATTTACTGCTAAATTTGCAAAGGGGTCTGTGAAGGAGTGGCAAAGGAGAGTGGAGATTAATTGGGATGGAATGATATCACTCCTACCTCTCAGTTATCCAGTGGCCTGTGTGGGGCTACAGTCATTGCCCCCTTATACCTACCAGTGGAGTAGTAGGACTGTTAATGTTTTACCTGTATCAAGCTACACAATTAAGGCTAAATTCACAAAGGGACTTAGGTGCCTAAGTGCTACTTTAGGTACCTAAGTCCAAGGTTTATGTGCCACTGGTATTCATAAAACCCCCTCTCAGCTGACGCCTAATGTTGTAGGTGCATAAACTCACTCAGAACTTACGTTTTTTCAGTAAAAGTTCTCTAGGCGCTTATGTTTCTGCCTCTGAGCATGCACGCCTCTGGGCATGCACACCTCTGCCTTGCTATAGGCATTCAGATACCTAATCTCCAGTATGATTCATGAACTGGGATAAAATAGGCACTGTTCTGCTTATCTCACTAGCAGAGCTCGATCTGGTGGCTGTGGTCAGAGGTTGCCTATGCCACACAGAACAACTTGGGAACAGGGATAGGACCTCCTTTGCAACTTTTAGCCCAGTTGCTAGGGTACTTACCTAGGATGATGTGGGAGATGCCAGTTCAACTCCCCCCATTGGCTGATGAGAAGGGATTTGAAATGGGCTCCACCACCTCTCAGGTGAGTGCCGTAACCGCAGGGTTATGGAATTATAGGACTGGAAGGGACCTCGAGAGGTCATCCAGTCCAGTCCCCTGCACTCATGGCAGGACTAAGTATTATCTAAACAGGTGTTTGTCTAACCTGCTCTTAAAAATCTTCAAGTGATGGAGATTCCACAACCTTCCTAGGCAATTTATTCCAGTGCTTAACCACCCTGACAGTTAGGAAGTTTTTCCTAATGTCCAACCTAAACCTCCCTTGCTGCAACTTAAGCCCATTGCTTCTTGTTCTGTCCTCAAAGGTTAAGAAGAACAGTTCTTCTCCCACCTCCTTGTAACAACTTTTTATGTACTTGGAAATTATTATCATGTCTCCTCTCTGTCTTCTCTTCTCCAGACTAAACAAACCCAGTTTTTCAATCTTCCCTCATAGGTCATATTTTCTAGACTTTTAATAATTTTTGTTGCTCTTCTCTGGAATTTCTCCAATTTGTCCATATCTTTACTGAAATGTGGTGCCCAGCACTGGACAAAATACTCCAGTTGAGGCCTAATCAGCGTGGAGTACAGTGGAAGAATTACTTCTCGTGTCTTGCTTAAAACAGTCCTGCTAATACATCCCAGAATGATGTTCACGTTTTTTGCAACAGTTTTACACTGTTGACTCATATTAAGCTTGTGGTCCACTATGACCACCAGATCCCTTTCCACAGTACTGCTTCCTAGGCAGTCATTTCCCATTTTGTATGTGTGCAACTGACTGTTCCTTCCTAAGTAGAGTACTTTGCATTTGTCCTTATTGAATTTCATCCTATTTACTTCAGATCATTTCTCCAGTCTGTCCAGATCATTTTAAATTTTAATCCTATCTCCAAAGCACTTGCAACCCCTCCCAGCTTGGTATCATCTGCAAACTTTATAAATGTACTCTCTATGCCATTATCTAAATCATTGATGAAGATATTGAACAGAACCGGACCCAGAACTGATCTGTGTGGGACCCCACTTGTTATGCCCTTCCAGCATGACTGTGAACCACTGATAAACACTCTCTGGGAACGGTTTTCCAACCAGTTTTGCAGCCACCTTATAGTAGCTCCATCTAGGTTGCATTTCCCAAGTTTGTTTATGAGGAGGACATGCGAGACAGTATCAAAAGCTTTACTAAAGTCAAGATATACCACCTCTAGCGCTTTCCTCCTATTCACAAGTCTTGTAACCTGTCAAAGAAAGCTATCAGGTTGATTTGACACGATTTGTTTTTGAAAAATCCATGCTGACTGCTACTTATCACCTTATTATCTTCTAAATGTTTGCAAATGTATTGCTTAATTATTTGCTCCATTATCTTTCCGGGTACAGAAGTTAAGCTGAATGATCTGTAATTCCATGAGTTGTCTTTATTTCCCTTTTTATAGATTGGTACTATATTTGCCCTTTTCCAGTCTTCTGGAATCTCTCCCGTCTTCCATGACTTTTCAAAGATAATTACTAATGGTTCATATATCTCCTCAGTCAGCTCCTTGAGTATTCTAGGATGCATTTCATCAGAACCTGTTGACTTGAAGACATCTAATTTGTCTAAGTAATTTTTAACTTGCTCTTTTCCCATTTTAGCCTCTGAACCTACCTCATTATGGGATATTCTGATGGGGAGCTCCCTCCGTTTTTCCTGTTGAAGCTCTTTGTGTCATCTATGGAGCAAGTCCTTCATCTGGTATTTATCTTCCATTCTAAGGAGGAATACGGATCCTCTCTTAGTTGGGAAGCCCATCAAAGCAGTGATATGAGGGAAATGCTTCCCTTTCATGTTCCACTTAAACAAGACAAAAATTAAAAGACAATTACTTAAATACAGCACATTTGCAAATTCGAGAAAGCTCATAAGGAAAGTAAGGGGGGGTGGATAGATCTACAAAAATGCTTCAGATAGCCCCAGGAAACTGGCAATTCTCCAAATCTCTGAAACAAAAAAATCAATTAGATACACCAAGCAGAGACACTATGCACATGGGGATAAGGCAAAATATTCCTGTCCTACACAGAGGGACAAAGATGTACCAACATATCTGTCATCAGGTGCAGTTTGAGGCAAATCCACACAAATCATTCCAAAAACAATCATATCTTTGAGGATGCCAGCATGACTTTTAGTAAACTCACAACTCAAGATTTCAGACTCCGAAATGAAGGTGTTCTTGTCAACCTTTAACTGCCTATACTCATAAGCTACAAAAAGATAATCTAAACTCCATACGTGTGGAGGAAGAGTTAAAGGTAACGGAATCAAGGGAGGCAGAAAAATCATAAAGTTGGATAGCAGGCAGAATTCTGTTTGTCATTTTTATACATTGAAGCCTAATCTTATCAGGCCTGTGACTGCCTTAAGCCTAAAAAAGGACAAAGAGCTACTAGATTGTGGATCATTAAGACCTATAGTACTGAACTTTGAGTAGAGCTTAGGAGCAATTTGCAATTAATTTATTTAGTGAATTTATGTACATAAATTAACTGCAAGGAAGTGCTTTAAAACATAACCTTTAATAAGGGGTGGCATCAAGCTGCATTGCCCCAGGAAGAGCCCAGGAAAGAAACTGTGCCCTCTTGATCTTGAGGAAAATAATCTATAACTAGTCTTGATCATTAGCTCTATGAGGTATAATGCTTCCTGGATCTCCTGAAAGGAGTGGGGGGTGGAGGGGGGAGGAACGGGGGGTGAGAGTGCAGATCACATTTTGCCCAGTATGGGCCTCTACTTAATAGGTACAATTGTACTTCATATATTCTTCAGGGCAGGGACTATACAGCCTGGAATTTTCAAAAGAGCCGATGGGCGTTAGATGCCTAATTCTTATTGGAAGTCAGTATGCAAGCTGGTGCCTAACTTCCTATTTTTGCCTTTGAAAATCTCCCCCTTAATATACTTAAGACAGTATATAAATATGAATTATTAATGGTAATAGCTTTTGGCTCAGTTGCACATATATACAATGCATTACGAAATATACAGCAGGGAACAGTTCTGTACTGGCAGCATAATAGACTAGGTTACTTTCTAGGTCCTTTTTTTCTCTAATTTATATGATAATATGCTACATAATAGGTACAAAAATATACATTTAGCTGATCTGTGCATCTAATTGCTGTCTAAGTGGCCTCCAATATTAATTAATATATTTTCCCTGGTCATAATAATAAGGATGATAACCTGTAGCACTTACTAAAAGCAGAGAATTATATTTTTCAAGTACATTACAAACATTAGCTAATTAATAATTACTAAAAGGAAATGTGTTGCTTTGCTAGACCTAATAACAAATCCGTTTCCTGTTGTCTTTTTCCTTCTTAGGCATATATTATATATATATATATATATATTTCTTGCTGGTTGCCTGGGCAATTTCTTTTTGAGACAGATACCATACATCTCTTTAGCAGGCATCTGAAAAATAGACAACGGTATCGAGACTGAGAATAAGGCAATGAAGGTACTCAGTGCTTTTCAGGATAAAGCCCAAATGGAGCATAACACACTAGGTCAGACACACAGAAAACTTTTGTTTCCCATGTTTTTTTAGATTTTTTCTACCAACATGTAGTGTATCTTTATAGTGTCTTTTTGTCAAATAAATGACTAATGTGGATTTTTGCAGATAATTTGAGTTGACCTGCCAGCTGTGAGTAAACATTCAGTACCTGCTCTGTAGATGTGGTTATTTCTATACCTGCACAGCTTTAGTTTTGTAGCGTGAGTAAGACATAATGTGGCAGTTGGTTAGAGTAACCAGGGTATGATTATTTAATGACTTGTGAGGTAACTAGGAGCATAAAATCACATATAAATCAAGGGATTACTTACAGCAGCTCCAGGCTGAAGAAACTTTTATAACCAACTTTTGTCATGATTTCCCCCCCCCCCCCCCCCACATACTGTATGTGGGAGGGAGAGCTTCATCCATTTGTGGTATTTCACAATCACATGTTTCATAGATGACAAGTGAGTATGTGATTTGCATAACTGGTGAAGATAATTACATTCTGAACTCTGATAAATAATGAAGGGATCAAACATATGGTTTTAATGATTCATAGTTTATGCCTTATTCAATTAAATGAGTATGATTCACCAAAAACACCTAATTAAATTAAATGTTTACAAAGATGTGGGAGCATTATACATGGGACTCCTTCCAATCTGCTTGGCACAGAATCCTGCCTGAGAATGAATGATATCTGTTCTCAAGATGCACTCAGAAACTGAACTGCCACAAAAAGAAACCCAAACAGCCATAATACTGGTGTAATTGAAGACTTGCACTTGAACTGTGGGCATTCACTTGCCCTTTGACTCCCTGTTGGGAAGATTTCCAATGAACGTAAAAAGTATTGTCTTTAATTCCTTTGGTTTAGTTGTCCAGACTGCATGTGAATTGATCTTGGGTGCAGGCTGGGATTCTACTTTGTCCTCTGCTGTTTTAGATTGGATGGTGGGGAGGGGGAGAGGGAAGCATCCTTTCTTTCTTGATTGGTTGTTTCCCATTTGGCATTGTCCCAGAGTTTAAATTTAATTGTGCACTATCAAAGCTGAATATCTTGTTCACGGGGAAGAACAAAATCTAGCACAGAGACCTACTTTATGAAGAAGCTTCCTGAAGTTCCATATCCAGTAAGTTGACTAATACATGTCCATTGTTTGTATTGGAAGGTAAATAAAAAAACCACATCAGCAAAGCATAGAGTGGGACTCATGGTAGAGAAGTCAGAGTTTTTAAGTACTCCTTATAATTGCTAGCCCTTCAAACAGCTATTTCCATGGTGCACACGGTGCATTTACTCTAAGAACATTACACTTTCAAAGTGAAAGTCAGGAATTGATGAAATTAAGACAGCGTGTTCAACATTAACTCTTCACTCTTTTCCCATATGCAATATGATTTAGGCTATGTCTACACTACAAAGTAGGGGCGTCATCCCCCTGCCTGTGTACACAGATGGATGCTAGCTTGAAGAGAACTAGTGTGTGTATAAATAGCCATGTAGCTGTGGTAGCACGGGTAGCGGAAGAGGAGGCATGGCCTAGCTGTGCTGAGTACGTACCTGCCTGAAACCAGTAGATACATACTTGGTATAGCTATCCATGCTACACTGCTATTTATATTCACACTAGCTCTATGAGAGCTATCATGAGTATGTATACGCAAGCAGGGAAATCAAACCCCTAACTCGTAGTGTAGACATAGCGTTAGCTCTTTATTATATGGGTACAGACTGTTTTTCAAATAATACCAGATAATATCATATAGCTGATTTATTTTTAAATAAAATGTTGGATAAATATTTGAGCATGTTGGAGATATGTTCATAAGCTGTTTCATAAATCATAGATTATAGTGTATCTTCCACCTCCTCCTCCTATCTCCCAGTCCCCACGGAGGTTTCACTGGGTCTCTCAGTTGCTTCTCCTCTTTAATGATTTCATCTCTTCCGATAGTTTTGACTTCAGTCTCTCTGTTGATGACTCACATTTCTACCTTCCTGCTCCTCACCTGTCTCCTTCTAACCAAACCCACATCTCAGCCTGTCTCTCTGATATCGCCTCTTGCCTGACTCACTGTCAGCTCAAAGGTAACTTGGCTCAAACTATCGTTCTTATTCTTCCTCTTAAATCCTTCATGCTCCCTCTATTTCTGTGCCACTCCTGACTGTGCCACACTTCCCTGTCACCTGGAAGTCACTTTTGCTGCAAACTCCCAGACTGTGTCCTAATCCTGCCATTTCTTTCTGCACAGCATGTCGAAGAACCTACCTTTTACTTTCTGGTCAAACAGCCTTGCCATACAGAGGCCCTCATCATGCTCATCTAGGTTACTGAAACCTCCTCCTCTGTGGCTTCCCTAATATCCACATCACCCACTATTCTACCAAAACGGAGAAAACAGCTGCTAGGTTATTGTGCCTGGCCCATTGTTCTGGCCCCATTTTTAAATACTTCCATTGGCTCCGCTGTCTCTACCACATCAAATTTAAATTTCCTTTCCCTGCTTTTCAGATCCTGTGTAACTCTACCTCTCCTACTTAGGCCACTGTGTCCATTATTGTGTTGCTCCTCACATGCTCTTTGCTCTGCAGATTCCAGCCTTGGTGTTCTGCTTGTCACTTTCTCCATCAAATATCATTGTTGTTTTTTTCCCCATGCCACCCCTATGCAATGAATGCCTTTCCTGGACTGGGAATGGCTTAGGGTGCCAGTGTGGCACTTAGAAAACAGGAGTTCAGTTCTCTGCTGACCAGTCATTTATCCTCTTTATGCCTGTCTGTAAAATGTCATATCACTGCAGACAAGTCATTTATTCTCGTTATGCCTGTCTGTAAAATGGGGATGGATAGTTCTTCCCTACCTCACGGGTGCTGTGTTGGGAGGATAAATACATTAAAGATTGTCAGGAAATCATATACTATGGTGATGTGGGCCACATACGGGTACTTAACTTTAGTAAGTACTTTAGATTGACAGACTACCTTCACTTCACTCAGATCCCTCCTTAAGATCCTTATCTGCCATGCCACATACTGAAAATGGGCTAACAACAACATTAATTCCTATTTTGATTTATACCAAAACAAACTAAAATTACCAAGATGGCCCAATCATCCCCCTATCCATGTTGCTGGTTTGTTGTATTTGCCTTCCACAGCTTTGGTTTTGTTGTCTGTTTTTATCTTTACACAACAGACTGCAGTGGAATGGCATGGCATTGGCTGTTTCTCTATTTATGTCTGGACACTGCCTAGACTATTTTGGCTGCTACTGCAATATAAATAATACCATTCTTCCCATCTATATGGACACTTGTCTGGTTTGTGGACTGTGTGTGACTGTCTTTAAGTGCCTTTTATGTGGTAGTCTGAACAGCTGCAAGGATTGTTACTATTGTGTAATGATAAAAACAGACAAGAAGACCAAAGCTGTGGAAGGAGGATACAACAAACTAGCAACATGGATAGGGAGATGATTGGGCCATCTTTTGTTTTGTTTTTGTGTTTTTCTTTTCTTTTTCTCAGTTTAGCTACCTACTGTCACAACCACATTTATATTCTGTTCTACAATTACTTCTCCCTGGCTGGGTTGGCCAAGACATATAGTCCATTGCTCACATTTTTCTTTCCCACTCACCAGATGTACAAAGGGGAAGATGGCTCTGCCCCATTCTGCCCCCTTTGCATTTATCAGACAAGTCCCCTGCTGTGGACTTCCCCCAGTGTGTGGGAGATTTCAGTAGGCAATGAGCCAGCATAAATGGCTCCTGTGCCTGCCTCCCCACAAACCCTAGTGCAAAGGGTGGGGAGGAGGTGCCCAAGGGCAAGGAGGTGGAATGGCCAGGGGGCATTGCACTAGAGCTAAACCAGGCAGTGTATGGCCTCTTGGGATATAGCCAGCTGATGCAATTTAAAGGGCATCCCTCAAAAAATCTGGGGCCCATAATTTGACAGTTCTCCTACTCTGCTGAAGCTGGGTGCAGCATGGAATCTAACCTCTGGACCAAATAGCTGTCTTATCTTGTGCTTTTTACATTACAGAATTCCAGCATCTCTTTACAAGAAAAAAACCCAACCAAGTTACACTTCCTGGGGAACGTAATGAGCTGGTAACCTGACCTAGTGTAGAGTATCCATGCACATAAGACTTTTCACAAAACTGTAAAAAGGTGAATGAGTAAGTTCTCAGAAAGAAATAAGGACAATCCAATAAATGCTAATTTGCTAATATGAAAAAGATTTGCAATTATTGCCCAATATTTTCATGACTTCTTTTGGGAATACCTTGAAACATAGAATTTTTCTGACATTTCTATAATTGTTCTTGACATTTAGCTTTTACTGGAAAGCTGCTTCAAAGGATTGAAATGGGAATTTTCACTCCTTAATACATTCTTAGTCTGCCATTATTTAGTATATAAATTAAATGGGTTTTAGTTACTGTATTTGCTCTCAAAAATTAGATAATTAATTCTACAATGAAACAACTTATTGTAAGAATGAAAAAACAACAACCACAGTATAAAATGTACCCAATACTTTCTTAGTCATGGGAAAACATGATTGGAGTTATCAGCATGTTATATACGTATTATATTGTGCTAATACATCTACATAAATCATACTTGCATAGACAGCCTTAAGAACAGACCTGAATTGTGTTAGGAACAAAGGATGTTTCAGATCTCGGAGGGTTATAATTTTTCTTTAAAACTATTATCTGATTTATAAAGATAGGAGAAAAATGTGTCCCCCTCCATTCCCCCCCCCCCCCACACACACACACACAGAATTATTACTGCAGAGTTAAAATCCATGTTTTCATCTTATTGCTCAAGCTAATTCAGCAATGATTCTCATCTCCCATCTTCAATTCTTGCCTTCTTCCATCTACCCTCTCCTATCAAAGACCTCATTGTAAATCGTTCCTACTGCAAAGCTCTCAAACACTCATTCTCTGGAACACCAAATGGTGAAAAAGAAAGAGCTCTTTAAAAAGGGTCTAAGGTTGAATCTTAGGCCCTGACACTGCATTTAGCTCCACGTGAGGGGTGTCTCATTGACTTAAATAGGACTTCATGTATGTATAAACATCTACCCAAATGAATTCAGTTGAAGGATCAAGGGCTGTCTTTAGGTGTCCCTATGGGTTTTGTGTTTTTATCTATTTAGGTTGAGAGGGTAATGGTGTTCCAAGAAATAGTCCAACATAGCATCTGAAAGGAACAAGCATGCCAGAAGCAGAAATTCAACAAAGTAGTACATTTTTTAAATCCCTCAAGAAAACCACTGCCTGCATTTATTAAGTTGCATATTATTCAAGTACATGGAATAAAAATGTGCTTTTGTTTTAGTCAATCTCTACTGGTATGCAGGCCAGTTCCTTTTTCTTTTTTGTTCTTTGTTTGTCTTCACTCTTGTCTGTCAAACAGTGTCAGAGTCCATTCTGATGACCCGTTTCCAGATGGTCCTTTGCTTGGCAGATTTGATATGCCACGTCACATAAAAAGCTCATAAAACTGAAGTGGCATTCACTCTATACAATGCCTTGATTATCAGCATACATCCAGGGAATGGCACAGCATTTCACTGCCAAGCACTAAGTGCCCATTGGTTCTATCATTGAAGTTCAGTTCAACAGTTTAACATTTTAAGTCTTTTGTCACTCACGTAGCTGCTTGGCCTCTCTGAATCTGAGGATACATATTTGCAGATAACAGTTTAGTGTGCAAACAGTCATAAGAGGAGTATGTATTTAAATTATCCAATTTTTAAAACATTTGGAAATTGAGATTTCAAATGAACAAGAAGTTTTTGCTGCCACAATATTGACTTTAGTTTAAATCTTTAAGGACAATGTTACATGATAGTCACATTTTAGTAACCCCAGATAAAATCCGTCTGCTGCAAACTTTAGTAAAGAACAGCTATCTTTATTAAATAATTTATCATTTTTACAGCTGAAACTAGTATTAATATTTCAACAAACTATATCAGTAAATCTTATCTTCTTTTTGTTGACTTAAGCACCATCAGCACTAGGCTGGTTAGAGCAGCCTGAAATTGTTTAAGTAGTATAATTCACTTCAGACACTTTAAAAATGTAAGCTCACTTTAATATGCAGAAGCAATATTCTGAATCTGCTGTAGGAACTGCAGCAGATTTACCTTAAACAGTCTTAATACAATCAACATCATCTGTACTTGCTTTGGCAAAGCACACACGAATTAGAATGGCTCTGAAAGCTTGCCCTGCTTGTAAGTACCTTACTGCATGTGAGTTTCCCTGTCTCATCTGCTAGGCTTGCTCTATGTAGATTCAACCGAAAATGCAAGACTGAAGAAAACGTTTTCATATACTGTATGAGATGCACCACTGAGGAATGTAGGTACGTAGATGGAGACTCTAAAGAGAAGAAAATGTAAAGCTTGGGTATATAGGGCTAGATCCACAAAGGAATTTAGGTGTCTAAATGCTACTTTAGGGGCCTCTGTCCAAAATTTAGATCCTCACAACCACTGCTAAGCTGCCATCTAACCCTGTAGGTGCCTTAAGTCCCAAGACTCTTAAGTTTCTACCAGTAAAGTCCCTAGGAACTTAGACTGCTTTTCTCATGTGCACCAGCAGAAATTTAAGTCCTGCCACTAAACTGCTCCATGCCAAACTCACCTGAGATATAGTGACCAGCATCTGAATCCCCAATTTGCCAGATTTGGAGGAGGGATGTGAACCCAGATCTCTTGCCTCTTTGTTGAGTGACCTAACACTGGGCTATGGGCTATTCTGGGAGGAGGCTCTCTCAGCTCTCCTGTTGAAGTTATTCTACTGTATATGAACTACTTCAGTAGTCACTGGGCCAGAGAGAGTGAGAATGACTCTATAGCCCAGTGGTTAGCAAACTCTTGGAAGACCCAGATTCTAATCTCTGCTCTAATATTTAATTATTTAATACAAAGCAGAAATCCCAACGGAGTACTCTAACCTCTGGGATACTGGGTATATGGGAGGACACTACCTTTTCCTCCTCTCTTTTTCACAAGAAAGGACTGACCTGATTTAGGTTCCTAAACCAGAAGAGGGGCCTAACTTGGAGCTGAGGACCGTAGGCATGAGTGTTCTTCCCTTTCTCTCTCCCTTGTTCTAGGAAGCATTGTTCATTTGTCTTGACATTTCAATTGGGATGGTTAAGTGACAACTTTTTTTATTAAGTATTAAACTAATAATGATCTTATAGTTAGCCAGATCCTTTCATGCAGGTGAATCCCAAAACATTTTACAAATGTTATTGAATGATTTTTGTTAATTACCAGAACTATTATTATTACTATTACTCTTACTGTTGGTATTTTTTCTTCAGCACACATTGCTGTCATATCTTGCTATTTTACCATAATCAAATGCAAACATACATAATCAGTACCTAGGGGTAGATAGATAAATCACTATTACTATAGCTCACCAAGTGTCTTTATGTGTCATAAATGGGCCCTTTCACAATTAAAATTAAAAAACGTAGCAAATAAGTAATCTTTATGTTATATCCAGGTCCTATTACAAATGGGCTCTTTCAGATCATTTGTGGTAAGTATATTCCACAGGTTTGGGCTTCTACACGGAGTCCTCTGCTACCATCCTGGAAAGACTTCAGACAAAACTGGAATCCAGACTAAAGCTTAAAAACAACGTGAGAGCAGGAATCCAAACATGGAAACAAATCCTGTAGTGCTTACTCAGGCAAAACACCCACTGAAATCAATGGGACTGTTTCTGCTAGAGGTGCTGAACTGAGCCCACTGTGTTTTGTTTGATTAAGTCCCGAGTAAGGATTGCAGAGACTGACACATAATGAAAAAGGGAAAGCTACAAAAAAGAAAGCTGATCACAGCCACTTTAGGGTTTGTAACAAAAACTTGTGATAGTCTTTACTTTTCCATTTCCACTCCTAGTGTCCTTGCTGCTGTGTTCTTATGGAGATGTCTACCACAGTGTTTGTGCTGAATATTATCTTGAACAAACAATTGGCACAATAAATTAGCACCACTAAGGATACACTGTCTGTTTCTCTTCCTTTTCTATTATTGAATGAATGGCAAAAGACCCAAATCTCTTGGAGGGCCAACAAGAATGAAGAATGGGCAGATGGCAGTACCTGTAACAAATGGGACAATTTCCTCTCATCGCCTTGAAAGACCTTATTCTACTAAGTTTAATGTATTAGTCTATGTAACCTCTTTAGGGGGGAGATATGGCAGATGTAAGATATGGGAGATCAAAAGATTATATTGAAAATCTACCAGACAAGTATGAGTTTTGGGACAGTAAATGTTAAGTGAATTTCCTGGGGGATCCCTGGGGAGAGGTTAATGCAAATTACCCAGCTCCAGTTATGCAAAACACTAGGCTTTTGAAGCTATACCCTGAGGAGAGTGGTTTGTCTGCTGATTATTTGTTACAGAAGGCCAAGATCAAAGGCCCAAGCTGTATAAAGAAATGGATGCTCTGCCCAGCTCTCATTCTCATTCTG
Source organism: Platysternon megacephalum (assembly GCA_003942145.1). NCBI lineage: Eukaryota > Metazoa > Chordata > Testudines > Platysternidae > Platysternon > Platysternon megacephalum. Next base: position 14,745,293 of record QXTE01000020.1, on the reverse strand, counting down.
GATCTAAGACAGATGAACTTATAACCGTGAGGAATATCCATTTGTGTATTTTGAAACACTAAAACCTATCAGAGGCCTAGATTGGAGTTGGGGGTTGACCTCTGGTAAGCTTTTTAGCATGTGTGCATGGTCTTTTATTGTTTTAATATGTTTTCTCTGCAAAGCTTTTTCATTAAGAATAAATGTGCTTGTTTAAAAGGAGCTGTCTGATATCTTATAACTGCAGGCAATACGCAGGTCACAACTGTCAGAGAGAAAGCAAAGCACAGGCACTGGCCTGCTTAGGCAGTCTGGTTTACTGGGGATATCACAGTGTAAATCCAAGGAGCTGTGGAGCCTTAAAATCACTGGTCAGGAGAGAGGGCTATCAAAAACCTGTAAGTCTGCCTTCGAGGGACCATGGAGGGGGAATACAAGTGCAGTTACCCTGTAAGTGTGACAGTACCATCTCTATTCATCAGCTTCCAGTCAGACTAAATCTTTTCCCAAGAGTCTCCAGTTGTGGATAATCTGATAGTGACTCAGAGTCAGGTGCAGAATGTAAGAGCAGTCGCCTTGGCTCAAGAACACAGCTTCTTGTTGATGAGAATTATTACAGTTACTGTCAGTGGACAAGGCTTGTACTCTCTATTTCTCTCTGCAACAGCTCCTCCTCCAAAATTTGGCAGAGTAGGAAGTTGAAAATCAAACAACTATATGCCAAATACTTACAGCTGTATGAGTGCCACTGCTGACCCATGTGTAGACCCAGCAATGAGCCAGTTGCTTTATGTAGGTTGGATTTGGGACCAAGAGCAATAAGAGACATTTAAAAGACCAAAGGGGGAGGGATAGCTCAGTGGTTTGAGCATTGGCCTCCTAAACCGAGGGTTGTGAGTTTAGTCCTTGAGGTGGCCATTTAGGGATCTGGGGTGTAAAAAACAAAACAAAAAAAACCTGTCAGGGACAGTACTTGGTCCTGCTAGTGAAGGCAGGGGACTGGACTCAATGACCTTTCAAGGTCCCTTCCAGTTCTACAAGATAGGTGTATCTCCATATATTATAATTAAGAAACACATTTTCTTTCTCTCCTTTTTATCCATATATTATTATGTTTGCATCAGGTGCTTATAGTGGCTGACTTGCTGTAGCTTCTTATGCTGATAGGTCCAACGGTGACAGACAATTATGGCCCTACTGGATTATAAAATCATAATACATTATGGGTTCTTTTTCCGCACTTTCTTTTCATTGACTATAGATCAAATTTAGCATTAATTATAGTTGGTCCAACAATAAAGCGAGAGAGTACCCTTACTAGCCAAGTTGGCACACGAGGAATTCTTACATTCCTACCAATGATATCAATCAGCAAGGGAAACATTTAAGCAGGTCTACGATTGTTTACATGGCTGTTAGAATGTAGACAACCACATTCCTTTGCTGGCTAATTATAATTCCCACATGGCCTTACCTATCTTTAATATATCCCTTGACTTGCATCAGTGATGTCTGTCTTCAGATGCCTCAAGCTTTCCTTGAACTGCTTTCAACTGCTCTTTTTTTCATTTTACTATTCTGAATTTTTCATTACTTTCAAATCATCCATTGACTTTAATTCAGTACTTTTAGGCTAATGAGGAAACATATTTTTGTTGTATATGCTACGACAGTGCACCAGACTGCTCTTGTCAACATTTCCTTTACAAATCTGCTCAAGAAAGAATATGCAGTAGAATCAAGCAACCTGTATGTTGCGAGGTGTTTCAATAGAGAATGATACTGAATGTGAGAGAAATATCAGACCTTTCAAAGTCAATTCAACCAAGAGGAGAAGAAGCCAACAATGAAATCTTCAAGACTACATCCAATAATGTGCAAAGCTAAGTACCACACATCCAAATGATCATCACATATGATGACAGTTCATTTTCACACTTATCTAAGTAATAATCCAAAAAGAAGAAAGATGTGCCAAAGACAACTAGTAACATTACATCAGCAATGCTTTCCAGATGTAGACATGTCCACTATATATGTAGGAAAGAGAACGATCACTATTTTTAGGATATATAGTTCTGCCTATATTTAAGAGTATATTCTCCCATGAAACTATGGGGAAGTTATGCGAGTAACTGTTATGACAGTGTCTCGATGCAGGAATTACTGTGTGAATTTCTATGGCCTGTACCATAGAACTAGATTATCGTAATGGTCCACCCTAGTCATACAATGTACGAAAATAGAGTCCTATTTATCCTGTTGTTGGTTCACTTAGATCATAAGAAGAATCTGTGGAAAATACTGAAGAAAGGAAATTAAGGCAATGCAGCTTCAACCAAATATTATTACTATTATTACTATTAATAATTATTATAATTAGTAATTATTATTACTATTAATTTGTACTATGATAATATCTAAAGTGCCGCATTGTGCTAGACACTATACATACTTATGATAATATAGTCTATGCCTCAAAGAGCTCAGAATTTAAGAATACAAGATGGGGGTTGGGTTCATACAAGAAACATGTGGTGAGATCACCAGTTATCCAGGAGACAATTACGATTAAGGTAAGAAGCAAAGGTCATAGCATTCCAGCTGCAAAGCCATAGTTATATAAGTTTTATTCCCCTTAGTTTCCTTCTCTACATTTTTCAATCAAAAATAAGTGGCCTGTAACAGTGGACCTGAGCAGGTGAGCAGGTGAGCCTAATCCAGCAAATTAAAGAAAGTTGAGCTACACCTGTGCATATAAAGGGCTGCTAGTGGGCAGCTGGGAGAGGAAGGACTGAAACACCCTGAGCCCTGACGAGGGAAAACCATGCTAGAGTGGAACTAACTTGTGGGGTGAGTCCTTGGAGCAAGGTGACAGAGAAGAAGCTCCGTGGCTGCTGATCCAAGAAGGGAGGAGAGCTGACTGAGACTGGGAAGATGCCAGTAGCTGAAGTGCCAGAGACCCTTGGGAGGGGTGGTCCTGAAGCTCTGACCCAATGATGAAGTTAAAGCTGTTTTCTGTTTGCTTGATAACCTCTGATAAAGAACTAAACCTCCTTGACTGAGACTGGGTGTGGCAGTGCATGCTTTGGGGCTGGGGAGAAGCTCAGTGATATGGCCTGAACACCCAGAGTTCCAATTGATTTCAGTGGGAGATGTGGGTGTCAGCACTTTTTAAAATTAGACTAAAAGTATTCGTATCCATTGAAACTTCATGATTCAGCATTTGAATGTGAGAGTATAAAGGGAAAGATGAGACATATTTAGCGTAGAGGAGTGCAATGGCGTAGCTTTTTGTAAAGCATTGTAACATCAGTATACTATAAGTTTCTTTCTGTTGACCCTACCACTGTCTTGTCCATCTGCACTGCCATTGCATCTCATTCTTTCCCCTTTTGACTGATGAAAGATGCAGAGAAAATCTCAATGAGGATCCCCTCATGGAGTTTTCCCTGATCATTGTGTTATGCGAGTGATGTTGTTTACTCTCCCACAGATGAATTGTGAGGTCTACCCCCAGCTTGGAGGATCCTGGGGGATCCACAAGAGTCCACCGCCATGTACATAAATTCCCTGTGCCGCCACACCAGTTCTGTGCTACCTGAACCCCTGCTGCTACTCCTTGACAGAGCAGATCCAATGGAACTGCGTTACCAGAGACTCCTCTGGCCACTGCTGCCCCTGGGACCCACCTTAGAGAAAGAGACCCACCATAAGGGGAATATCACCATAAAGATTGTGCAGTTGACTAAGAAACAAGGTACCAATCTTTATCCCCTTTCCTAAGTTATTTCTAGGAGTGTGTAATGGGACGTGGACTCACTGCTGCGATGCCTCCTGCTGTCGTCCTGGGAATTAGCTCTTTCACAGCCTTGGAGCGCCCTCTGCAGGCCCCTGTCTCACCTTGCCCAGCCCCGGTGTCCCTCACGGACCCCGGTGCCCCTTTCCACTGGGGTGCTGCCCCTTGCAGTACCCCCGCAGTCTCAGTGGGTCTCCCCTCCCTGGGGAACCCCCACCCCCCTATCCCCACCTTGCCTCAGTCTTGGCTACTGCCAGTCCGCATCTAGCCACCGCTCACTGGGGCAGACTGCAGTATGATTGCCACTCATCACTGGCATGGAGGGTTTGGGCCGGCTGCCTCTGCCTACCCATGGGCTGTCCTCTGCAACCCCAGTACCTTTTGGCCTTGCACTAGGCCGGCAGCCTGAGGGGTTTCCAGGCCGGAGCTCCCCAGCTCCTCTTGCCTTCCCCCAGGCCTGCTCCACCTTAGGTACCCAGGTACACTCCCCAGCAGCCAGGTCCTTCTCCCTCTAAAGGCAGAGAGAGAGTCTCAGAGTGCCTGGCTCACAGCCCTTTTATAAGGGCCAGCTGTGTTCTGTTTGGGGTGTGGCCCCAGCTGAGGCTGCTTCCCCAATCACAGCCCTCTCCTGGGCTGTTCTAAGCTCTTTAAGGCGGGAGCGGGGCGACCACCCCGCAACAGTGTGCAACTCTCACCCTCCCCAATTCCATCCAATTTTGGGCTGCCCAACCCCTTGTCCTCTCCCCACATGTATTCTGTCCCTTGCAGAGATCTTTCCAAGGTTATAGAAAGTTGGGGAGAGAGGATATCTGTATTTGGAGGGTCTGTTCCACTTGGAAATCTGGAAGGCCACGATCTGGCCCCTGTATAAATGGAAATGTTCTCTTCTTCTCCTCATTAAGTCTGGATCTGCTGAGGAATCAGTGACTTCCTGACAGCAGCTGCCATGAGACACTGTAAATAATTACAGATGGAGCAGAAAGCATTCAACAGTAACTGAAGCAGTATGGGTAATTCTGCTTAGTAGAAGATCAGAAGCAATAGCCCAAGGATGACGTTTACTAGGAACTCTGTGGAGGCTGAGGAGTTTCAGGAGTTGAAGTCATAGCTATTGTTTTCGGGGGTTTTGTCCCTCTGGGGAGTCTGAGCCCCTCTCCCTTCCCTCCTGTGTGTTCTGGGGGCCCCTGCCCATCTACAGGTCTGACACCCTCATTCCAGCCCTTAGCCTCTTCATGTGAGCCAGGATCTTAGGGGTGTTGCCCTTCTGAGGCCCTCTTCCTGTTCCTCCTGCAATGACTGAAAATTAACTTCTTGTCAGATATGATGTCTAATAGATCACTCTAATACAGAGAACACACCAAAAGCAGGGAAGTTATGCCTTTTATGACAACTCAACTCATTTCTCTTTGTGCTTAAAAAATTGTTAATGTAATTACATTCTAGCCTCCTCTCACGGTTGCCTTATACCACTATTTCTGGCACACAGATACACTTTATACCTTGGCTTCCAACTACAGTAAATATAAAACATTTTGGGATGTTCAACCAATTAGATTGCTAGATCGTTGAACGTTCTTAATACTATAATTTTGCATATCCAGTGCCTCATGCTAATTGTTCGACTGCTCCAATTTAACATTACACTGACAGGGAGAAAACAGTCTTAAATTTAATAAATTATTTTATTTCATCAGGGTTTTACTTAATAATGATTTATATTTCATTGTGTAATATGTATGGTGCCCTGAGCCTACATATATTCTATTAGTATCTAGTGTCTGATATTAGTAACAGTACTACTGATCATAGACGCAGACTTTTATTTTCCACCGGGGTGCTCCACACTGAGGGCATGCCCTCACTCCACCCCTTCCCCCAAGACTCCACCCTCACTTTGCCTCTTTCTGCCCCTTCCCCCTAGGCCCTGCCCTCACTCTGCCCCATCCCCCAAGGACCCACACTCCATCTCTTCCTGCCACCGCTCCGCCCCCTCCCCAAGGCCCAGCCCACTGCTTGTTGCTCTCCACTCTCCCACAAGCCCCTCCATGAGCCTCCAAACAGCTGTTTGGTGGTTCCCCCAATTATCTGATCGGGGCACCACCAAACAGCTGATCAGTGGCACTGCTGAACGTCTGTGGCTGGTGGGTGCTGAGCACCCACTATTTTTTTTCTGTGGGTGCTCCAACCCCGGAGCACCCACTGAGTCAGCACTTATCCTACTGATACTAATATTAGTTCTAAACTATATAAGTATATTAGTTTGTTCATTCATAGTTTGTTAGGGCAAGAATCTTTTATAAGCTTCCCATACCCTACCCTGGAACCATTCAGCTGATTGCCTATATTAAAAACAAAGATTCCCTCAGGACATCATATACTTTTTCTAAATACTAGAATTGAGTGAATGCTGACAATCTATGTCAATGAATATTCATTTAAGTAAAACAAATACATTCACTTCAGCAGTGCTTGTGTCCCTTTGTGTTCACTTTCTGTGAACATCTGAGTGATTGCTCATTGATCAGTCTCTGACTGACAATAGTTATGGATAACCTGTCTAGAAATAGGGAAGAGATGCATATTTAAGTATCAGGATTTTCACCTATGCTGTGTTTTCATGTTAATTGATTTTACAGTATCTATTTTATCTGTACAGCCTTATCTCAGATACATTACAGCCATTTAAGCTGATTAAATAAATAATATTTAGTTCATTGGCTTGGGAAATCTGAGTACAGTGTGCCTTTAGTTTCTTTAATTAAGGAAAGAGCAGGTGTCTCCATGGACTTTAATTGACAAATATGCAAATCAGTGGCTAAGGGGAAAATGTCCCTTTTTAATATAAGCTGTCCCAACCTGCTGTAAAGTCTGTTTAGTCAATAGTTTTCAATATTGGCCTGAAAAATAGGTAAATTCAAGGAAATGAGCATAAGTGACCATATAACTTTAGTTTTAATTATAATCAAACTTTTTACAATGTTCTCTACTCAGAAATTAAATGTCATAATATGCCAGTTCTCATTAAATATTTGAATTTTTCTTTTTCATCTTAACTCCAAACAGGATATGTTGAAAAGGTCAGAGAAATCAGCTGATCAGCATTACCAAAGGCCAATTTAATTCCTTTTGCAGTCAAATGAACTTAGAAAAGGATGGTATTTAAAGCCTATAACCATTTGTAATTCTTCAGCCATCTAAAATGAGCACCAACTGCTTTTCATCCAGCAAATAGTGGAGTCTTATCTACAATTTAAAAAATTCTTGGTTCAACAGGTTGAATATTCCCTTGAACGAAATATCAGAAATCCAGACAAAGTCACAAATAAATTAAACCTATATGTTCCATCTCATGTCTTACTGAGTAATAAGAATAGATGACATTGAGTTCACTTTGATTCATAAATCATAATACAATGGCAGTAGCCCTAGAACAGCAAGGACAGGCTGACACTTTCATGGTAGACCCTAAAATTTCCATAGGACTCATCATGATATAATGACATTTTACCAGCTTCAGCCTTTTACATCCCCCATCCGCCAAGGAAAAGCTAAATGGTGATTAACAAGTGGGAGTAATTGGTATTATATTATTCCATGCTATAGCTGTGTCTGCAAAGTAGACTGGGAAGTATTTAATAAAAACTAAAGTATAACAAAGAGGATATGTGTTTTAGACACAGCATTCTAGAACATTAATGTAGTGGATAATGGCAAAGAGATTATTGATGGGATGGGGAATTACGATCAGTCATCACCTTTTGCAGATAGCTTTAGTACTTTGAAATACAAACAGCTGATGCAGAGTAGTATATTTCTCAATATATTACCCTGCCCTAATGATTCTATGGGGACGGTCCCCTCTGCATACAAAACTTTCTCTCCTCATATGTCATCGGCCCCTGTGGGTTTGAAAATGGTGTGTGGGCAGAGGGTGGACAAGGCTAGGTGTGGGCATACTGAGGTTGCACCAGTGAGTTGACACACATTGTCAGCACACAATTGACTATAGACAATACTATATTAACTTTCCTGAGGAGCAGTCACTTCTCCGGGCTTTTCCCTTAACTAGGCTCCCAGTTGCAGATTCCAGCTGCAAAGTCCCAGCAGCATGATTTCAGTGGAGTCAGCCTGCTAGGATGATGGGACAAAGTAGGTAGGGTACTCAAAGGGAATTCACAACTCAAATTCACAAAAGGGTTAGGCACCTAGTTGTCACTTTAGGTGCCTAAATCCCTGAATCAGGCCCCACTGGGATTCACAAACCCCCGTTCAGGTGCCACCGACTGCTGTAGGTGTCTAAACTCAATCAGTGCCTAAATATTTGCAGTAAAATAGGTAGTAAAACTAGGTGCCTGTGTTTCTGCCTCTGCGCATGCATGCAGCAGCCCCACACTGGGGCTTGGTCCACACTACAAAGTTAAGCACACATAAGGCAGCTTACATTGACCTAATTATGTCATTGTCTACACTAGAATGCTGCTTCCGCAAAAGTAAGTGACCTGCTACACCGACATAGTAACTCCACCTCCATGAGATGCGTAGGGCCTATGTGGGTGTAGTTAGGATGATGCAGTGTCCGTGTAGACAACACGTTACTTACATTGGCTGTTGGCTGTCATTCTTGTCAGTTTCTCCGCTTCAGCGGTGAACCTCCTGCTGCTCCTCTAAGCCAGAGGCTGCCAAGAAACTAACAAGAATGTCAATTTCACTGCTGGAAGGCTCCCTGCTGTGAAATTGAGCCTGCACCAGGCTCATAACTTGGGCTGCTAGCAGAGCAGGGACTCCAGCTGTGAGCAACACTTGGCTATCAGTGCCCCACAATGTCCCACTTCAGTAAGTACAACTGTAATGCCGACAGATCACCCCTGGTCGTCGGCAGGCAGCATCGAGCCGCGGACCTCTGGATCTTAGTGTATGAGCCGCTACAGTATGAGCTAAAAGCCAACTAGCTGTTAGCTAAGGTTGTAGAGCAAACTCATTAATCTCTCTCTCTACGTGGTTTTGGTGCCACTAGATAGGACAGAACACCACACCCAGAAGGTGTGTGGGTCACACAAGTGCTTTTGGTGAGGACACCAACAGCTGTGGCTGCAGTGGCTGTGGGTTGACCTAAATTAAGTTGACCAAATTGTGTTGTGTAAATAATCCCTAGGAGTCCAGACACCTGTACCTCAGTGCAATGCATGAATTTGGGGAAGATAAGAATTCCTCTTTCTAGCTCACCTACTCAATCTGGTAAGTGTGCTCCAAGTTTGCCTACTGGATTAGGACCCTTCTTCAAACCTTCACAAAACAGCTGGGGGGGAAGGAAGACTACCTCCCTCAAGCTTTCAGCCTTATGGTGAGGAAGACCCTTGATTCAAGTCCCCCCCTTCACCTGATGGAAAGAGAGTATTTAAGGGATATTCTGATGTAGGGCTCCCCCAGTCTCTTCTGTTGAAGCTGTTTCATTATGAATAAATAATTTAAAAAGACATTAGAGTAGGGGTTCTGGCATTGGGTTCTGGGTCTCCCACCTCTCAAGTGAGTACTCTAACAAGCTGACTACAGAATCACTCTTGCTTTTGCTTTTTCTCTCTCTCCCCCTCTGTCTGGCCCAGTGACTCTCAATGTTTATCCCCAGGGGTTTGGAACCTCACCTGTGGGGTAGCAGATCTATGTTCAAATCCTTCTTGCCCTCACACGTAAGAGGGACTTGAACTAGGTGCGTCCTACATCACTGGTGAGTACCCTAGCCACTGGCCTAAAAGTTATGAGTGATTGTTCTCTATCACCACCCTATACACCCACACACACACTCTTCTTGCAAAAGCAGCATAAGCTCCTAATGCCAAGAGACAATTTTCAGTTGAGTATCCCAAGCAGAGTGAGACATCTTCCTGCAACCAAGATTTAGGTGTCAAACTCAGAGAGGAGTGGGGGGTCAAGACACACCCCTTCCTTTGGCATCTCCCGTGGGGTAGTTTAGGATGGGAGCCTGCTAGTGTGCTGGCTTTTGTGAATCCCATTCTGAAAAGCCTACATCCCTCCATTAATTGTATAAGAAGCCTGAGTGCCTAACTCAGGCTTTGTGAATCCCAGTGATTTTCTAGGTGCCTATGTTCCCTTGTGGCACAGCCCAAAGTCAGTGTAGATGTACAGGGCTTTCACACAACTACTAAGTGACCCCAGAAAATCTCAGGCAGGACATATGGTTTGAGGACCAGAATCTACCCAATTTCTTTCCTCAGATAGCATATTATGCCTCCCCCTTCCCCAAAACCAAAGAAATGGAGAGGAAACTTTGTAGTGGAAACCTTATGGAGTGTTCTGGTGCCTATCAAGCATTTCCATGTAGGGACATAATCTGTTCCTGATAAATAGTGACTATAGACACTTTACAAATCTATGCAGTACTTTCTGCCCTAGAGGGTCACAGCTATTTGTGATCCCATCTGGGTTTGTCTCTAGGGTGGCATACTTCCCTCACAGCAGTTAGACACACCATTGGTGTCACACAATATTTTAAATGGAGAGAAGACTAGTGCTACATTGCAACTGGGCATTTAACTCATGTATCTTTTACTCATGGAATTTTGAAATGTTTTTATTACAAATTTAGAAACTAACTCAGGGTTTGAACATATGCACAGTGTTTGGAATATATAAGGCTTAGGCTGCATCATTTGTTTATTAGCTCTTCAAGTTTGATTAGGGATGTGGACTTGAACTAAACTACAGTATTTAAAATTACTGGAGCGCTTCAAATTCTTAAGTGTGTTATAATTTGGAAGATTTATATGTACAATGCAGCACCAATATTTCACAGTAGATCTTAATGTGTTTTGGATGGACTAAATTAGGACTCAGGCCAAATAGTTTAGAAGAACAATTATAAAGTAGTGACCAAACTATACAAAACCATACGTACTTCTAGTGAAACTGGAGAAATTCATCCTTTTCACCAGCTAAACAAGCACAGGTCTGGTTATTGCTTGCTTGAAAACCAACCAACCCTGCTATACCTGACTGTAATACATGAACAGTGTGAGTTCAAAAGTTTGACTTGAACACTATTGCTTTTGACTTCCACTTAAAAGAGACTGTGAAAAAAGGAACAGGGAGTGGAGGGGAAAAAAATCTAATTAAAAAAGTTGGGTGAATAAATGGAGCAGTGAGCAGATGGAATAAAATAATATAGAGAGTCTAGGTGAGAATGGAGAGAAGTGAATATAAAGAGAGATTCCAATGAAGGAAATAAGCCTGTCTGCTATCAAAGCAGGGTCCGTGGTAATAGCTCTTGGAGTTCACTTAATAGAACCTAGCATCCCTGTGCCTTATTTCTAGAATGTCCTCCTTTGAGCCTATGCTAAATATGGAGAAAACCTCATATGTTCACCATCTTCCACTTGAGGCTTTGTTATCCCACTCGTATTTCCACAGGAGAGACCTTTGAAATGGGGTCCTCATCACACCCTGCCTTCCCTTATGATATTGCTCCACAACCTCCTCAATGGACCATTGCTCTCCCTTCCCCATAATGGGCACTTAAACTGAGGTTCAGCAAACTGGCAATCTCCTCTTTTATGTCTTTGTGCATATCCAGGAATAGGCCTTCCCAGCTCTTCCTTTTCCTGGACTTCAAGTTTGTCAGTTTCTCTACTACTATGGCTCCCATATACCTACCCCTCACCTTTTCTGGGAAATCTATAGTGCTTCAGTGGCCTCTACAATGGAAAAGAAGGAATGAAGGAGTTAATAACTAGTAATTCCCTACCCAATTCTTGTAATATCAAGGAATACAACAAAAGTAACAATTTCAGTTCCATTTAGACTTTCTCCAGTATAGACTTGACCAGAGGCTTATACATATCATTAAGCCTCTGGACAAGTTAACAGAAACAGATGTGATCTGCCTCTATGAAGATTTATCTGCTTTGTACCAAAAGGCACAGACAGAGATGAGAGATGTTCAAATGAGCAACAATATCTTTGCTTGGTTTAATTTGGATTATAATTCCTCTTTTTTCTTGTTCTTTTCCAGTTTTCCATTCTATTTAACTGAGTAGCAGGACCGTTCTGAGAACTTTCCTCATTAGTGTCATAATCAAGATCCAGATCATTTTTTAAGAAGATTAAGGGTATGTCTACACTACGAAATTAGGTCGAATTTATAGAGTCGGTTTTATAGAAATCGGTTTTATACAGTCGATTGTGTGTGTCCCCACACAAAATGCTCTAAGTGCATTAAGTCGGCGGACTTCGTCCACCGTACCGAGGCTAGCATCGACTTCTGGAGCGTTGCACTGTGGGTAGCTATCCCACAGTTCCCGCAGTGTCCGCCGCCCATTGGAATTCTGGGTTGAGATCCCAATGCATGATGGGGCAAAAACAGTGTTGCGGGTGATTCTGGGTTCATGTCGTCAGGCCCCCACTCCCTCCCTCCCTCCGTGAAAGCAACAGCAGACAATCGTTTCGCGCCTTTTTTCTGCCCAGACGCCATAGCACTGGGATCATGGAGCCCGCTTAGATCACCGTGGCAATTATGAGCACTATGACCACCACGCGCATTATCCTGGAGTATATGCAGAGCCGGAACCTGGCAAAGCAAAACCAGGCGAAGAGGCAACAGCAGCGCGGTGACGAGAGTGATGAGGAAATAGACATGGACATAGACTTCTCACAAAGTACGGGCCCCAGCAATGTGCAAATCATGGTGGTAATGGCGCAGGTTCATGCTGTGGAACGCCGATTCTGGGCCTGGGAAACAAGCACAGACTGGTGGGACCGCATAGTGTTGCAGGTGTGGGACGATTCCCAGTGGCTGCGAAACTTTCGCATGCGTAAGGGCACTTTCATGGAACTTTGTGACTTGCTTTCCCCTGCCCTGAAGCGCCAGAATACCAAGATGAGAGCAGCCCTCACAGTTGAGAAGCGAGTGGCCATAGCCCTGTGGAAGCTTGCAACGCCAGACAGCTACCGGTCAGTCGGACATCAATTTGGAGTGGGCAAATCTACTGTGGGGGCTGCTGTGATTCAAGTAGCCCACGCAATCAAAGACCTGCTGATATCAAGGGTAGTGACTCTGGGAAATGTGCAGGTCATAGTGGATGGCTTTGCTGCAATGGGATTCCCTAACTGTGGTGGGGCGATAGATGGAACCCATATCCCTATCTTGGCACCGGAGCACCAAGCCAGCGAGTACATAAACCGAAAGGGGTACTTTTCAATGCTGCTGCAAGCACTGGTGGATCACAAGGGACGTTTCACCAACATCAACGTGGGATGGCCAGGAAAGGTACATGACGCTCGCGTCTTCAGGAACTCTGGTCTGTTTCAAAAGCTGCAGGAAGGGACTTTCTTCCCAGACCAGAAAATAACCGTTGGGGATGTTGAAATGCCTATAGTTATCCTTGGGGACCCAGCCTACCCCTTAATGCCATGGCTCATGAAGCCATACACAGGCAGCCTGGACAGTAGTCAGGACCTGTTCAACTACAGGCTGAGCAAGTGCAGAATGGTGGTAGAATGTGCATTTGGACGTTTAAAAGCGCGCTGGCGCAGTTTACTGACTCGGTTAGACCTCAGCGAAAACAATATTCCCATTGTTATTACTGCTTGTTGTGCGCTCCACAATATCTGTGAGAGTAAGGGGGAGACGTTTATGGCGGGGTGGGAGGCTGAGGCAAATCGCCTGGCCGCTAATTACGCGCAGCCAGACACCAGGGCGATTAGAAGAGTACAGCAGGGTGCGGTGCGCATCAGAGAAGCTTTGAAAACCAGTTTCATGACTGGCCAGGCTACGGTGTGAAAGTTCTGTTTGTTTCTCCTTGATGAACCTCCCCCCCGCCCCCGCCCGGTTCACTCTACTTCACTGTAAGCTAGACACCCTCCCCTCCCCCCTTCGATCACCGCTTGCAGAGGCAATAAAGTCATTGTTACTTCAAATTCATGCATTCTTTATTAATTCACACAAATAGGAGGATAACTGCCAAGGTAGCCCAGGAGGGATGGGGGAGGAGGGAAGCGCTGGGTGGGGTGGGGGAGGAGGGAAGGACAAGGACACCGTGCACTATAAAACTTTAAAACTTTAAAAATTAGAAACTTCAAAACTTATTGAAGGCCAGCCTTCTGCTGCTTGAGCAATCCTCTGGGGTGGAGTGGCTGGGTGGCCGGAGGCCCCCCCACCGCGTTCTTGGGCGTCTGGGTGAGGACGCCATGGAACTTGGGGAGGAGGGCTGTTGGTTACACAGGGGCTGTAGTGGCGGTCTGTGCTCCTGCTGCCTTTCTTGCAGCTCAACCATACGCTGGAGCATCTCACTTTGATGCTCCAGCAGTCGGAGCATGGACTCCTGCCTTCTGTTCTCAATCTGACGCCACCTCTCAGATTCAGCCCGCGATTCAGCACGCAACCTCTCCGATTCAGCACGCGATTCAGCCCGCCACCTCTCCTCGCGTTCAAACTGTGCTTTTCTGCAGTCAGACATTGTCTGCCTCCAAGCATTCTGCTGAACCCTGTCAGCGTGGGAGGCCGTCTGGAGCTCCGAGAACATTTCATCCCGAGTTCTCTTCTTCCTCCTTCTAATCTTCACTAGCCTCTGCGAAGGAGAAACATTTGCAGCTGGTGGGGGAAAAGGGAGATAGGTAGTTAAAAAGACACATTTTAGAGAACAATAGGATCACTCTTTCCCGTTAAACCTTGCTGTTCACATTACATAGCACAAATGCTTTCGTTACAAGGTCGTATTTTGCCTCTATTTATATTGAGGGTCTGCCGATTTGGTGTGAGAGATCACTCACGCAGGGCCAGGCAACAGAATTCGGCTTGCAGGCAGCCATGGTAAGCCACAGTCTTTTGGCTTCTTTAACCTTAATAACATGTGGGAATGGTTTCAAACAGCAGCACCCTCATTTTCCATACCAAGCAGCCGTTGGGTTGGCCATTTAAAATGGTATGGCAATTTAAAAGGAGGGA
>QXTE01000020.1:14663057-14730059 GCA_003942145.1 Platysternon megacephalum | reverse complement strand
TTTGCCTCTCTGGTTTTGTGGTAGGCTTGCCTTAGCTCCTTAATTTTCACGCGGCACTGCTGTGCATCCCTGTTATGGCCTCTGTCCTTCATGCCCTTTGAGACTTTTTCAAATGTTTTTGCATTTCGTTTACTGCAACGGAGTTCCGCTAGCACGGATTCGTCTCCCCATATGGCGAGCAGATCCCGTACCTCCCGTTCGGTCCATGCTGGAGCTCTTTTGCGATCCTGGGACTCCATCGTGGTTACCTGTGCTGATGAGCTCTGTGTGGTCACCTGTGCTCTCCACGCTGGGCAAACAGGAAATGAAATTCAAACGTTCGCGGGGCTTTTCCTGTCTACCTGGCCAGCGCATCCAAGTTCAGATTGATGTCCAGAGCGGTCACAATGGTGCACTGTGGGATAGTTCCCGGAGGCCAATACCGTCGAATTGCAGCCACACTAACCCAAATTTGAAATGGCAAAACCGATTTCAGCACTAATCCCCTCGTCGGAGGTGGTTTAAAGAAACCGATTTAAAGAGCCCTTTAAGTCGGAAATAAGGGCTTCGGCGTGTGGACGGGTCCAGGCTTAAATCGAGGTAACACTGCTAAATTCGACCTAAAATCGTCGTGTAGACCAGGCCTAAGTCTTACTGCTGGTATACTATGAATGCAGAAATTCTTGAATGTATTTGAAAGGTATATATGCTATCAACAAGAGTGGTTACTTTTTGGACTCTTTGCCAGAATCTTTAGCTTTGAGAATCGGGCTGATATTGTAAATGACACAGTGATGTATGAAGTTTGCTTAATTTACTTTCTGTTATCAAATTAAAGGAACTATAAAGTGTTCAAGATTTGTTGATGATCATAAATAATTATGTTATGACAGGGATTAAATCAATACAGTACTGTGCCACTGTCTGGCTTGTCTTAACATTATTGGCTTCAGTTGGTTCATTTACTCACTTCTATACTTTGGTCAAAGTGTACTTTTGTACCACTAGCCCGTAATATGCTGCATATTCCTTTACTCCAATATTTCTCATGCCTCTCATGAGCAAGCACTCTTGTGAAAGATTGTCCCCATGCAGCTCAGCACCATTCCAGTTTCTAATATCTGGAAGTCTCCTGGATCTGTGTGGATTATTCCTTTTATTCAAACCACTTAGCCCTTGCATGGCTTTCTACTGAATGACTGGGACCAAGAGCAGGAGAAGGGTGCTGTGCATTTGGTAACAATTGTCATGGCCTCCTTTGACAGCTGACTTCTGAATATACCCCTGACTGAGCAAACATCTAAAGTATGAGTGCCAAGGCATCTTGCCCATCCAGAGCTGGGGTCCAATTTTTCAAACTAATATTGACCATCATTAAAAATTCTCCAAATTCCCAGAGTGCACTCCCAGATTTTCTCCTTTAAGAATCCCTCTGATGAGGAATTCATCCTTGCATTCCAGGAAATCAGAGAAAGACAACTCCAATTATTTGGGTCTCTTATGCTTCATTATTTTGTAAGCATTCAGATACTAAAGTGATAGACCCATTACACAAACCTAAAACAATGTATTAGAGACACAAGGTGTATGAGGTAATTCTTTTTTATTAGACCAACCTCTGATGGTGAGAGAGAGAGAAGTTTTTGAGCTGACAGTACTGAAGAAGAGCTCCAAGTGAGCTCAAAGGCTTGTCACTTCCACCAATAGATGTTGGCCCAATAAAACATATTACCTCGCCCACCTTGTCTCCCTAATATCCTGAGACCAACATGCCTACCACAATACTGCATAAAACAATGTATGTCTGGAATAGATTAACTAGTAAGCAAGGTGCTGTATAACACACACTCTGGCATGAGGAGTGAGAGTACACATCACTCTGAGGTGATATCAGTTGGTAGTCAGTATTTTTGTCACATTTATATCACATTTTTCCCATTGATGTATGTTTAATTATATTAATTAAATGTAGTCACAGTATGGGTGTGTTTCTGATCTCACTTCAATTTTACATACTATCATCAGTGGAATTCCTCCTAAGCTAAATTGCTAGGAGAGGAGACTCATAGAATCCATGTTGATGAAGGTTGAGATTTTTTTTCTACCTAGTTCTAGAATCATTGTAATGTATCTAACTTTGTGTTAATGCTGCTCGTGCTTTGCCCCACTTCTTTAATATTAGCTTCCCTACTGCACAATGTAATGAATACTCTCTTTAAGTTCAGCTTACTGCCTTATTGGCAAATTTTTGCAAATGTTGAAACTTTGGATTCCATGGTTTCCAAAATAATAGTCTCACTTCAAACAAGTTGAACAATGGTGATCATTAATGTACAAGAATAGCTATTCAGTTTTACAGAGATCCTAAACTGATGAATTATGTTTCTTGAAGAGTTCCTACAAGATGATGGAATGATTTTTGCACAGCTTCTAAAATCTCAAGCTGTGTGTATTATTGAATCTGAGAGCTACAATACTTTCCACAATTTTCCCGTCTGAAAAACATCAGTGTTCTTTTATCCGTTGTTTCACCTTACTACTTTTCAGAATACAAACATTCTTCTAACTAGCATCATCATTACATAGAGAATTAATATGAGGACATTATAAATCTCAATTAATACATTGCACCACAAGTACTTGAATGATGTCCAACATATACTTACTTTAAATCAAGCCCAAATGTTCCAAAACCTTTATTCTTAGTGAAACATTTGTTTTCACATAGCTACTCACAGTGAGTGATTAGAGTGAGGCTCATTAATGCTGATTAAGTAAAAGGTCAGTTTGTCATTTCCATTGTGAAGCCTGCTTTTCAAAAGTTTATAACCTGATTTTTTCATTTAAGATCATACTAGTTGTCAGCTCTTCCCATAACATGGCTGAAAATGGGTAAAGCATTCTGTAGACATGGAGCAATAAAACGTTTTTCTTCCAATATTTTTTTTAAATTCATATAAATAAAAGAGAGGTCTTTATTAGATTTTTAAATTCAGATTTCAGCTATTTAGTCATGTAGTAGGAACCTGATTTTTACCTTTTAAAGTAATTGAAAAGTTTGTTGTGTTGCTCTGAAAAGCAGCTACTGGGCATAGAGAGTAGATACTTTTTTTATTATGCTTTAGCTTTAGCTTTAATGGTGATAACACATCACAATGAAATTGAAATAATTCCATTGACATTGTATTATGTTAAAATTACCCACTCACTCAGACCCTCAATGAAAAACAAATTGTTGTCATTTTAAGGTGCCATTATATTGATAAATGTGAAATAGTTGCACTGACAGGCTGATTATGATGTCAATAAAAATACAGCATATTGACATGTTGGTTGAAGAGGAGCCATTATCTTAACAATAAGCAGGACTCATTTTTGTACTGACATGTTAACAGAGTTACTGCAAGAGCTTCCGTGATGTGGAATAGTCCATTGATTTCTGTATTTGTTTTATAGCTCTGTACCTTTTAAGGCAGATGAAATTAAATTAAGAAAACACAGTTGTGAAATAAGGATGTGTGTATTTGAAAGGAAATGAAGAAAAATATTCAGAGTAACCTATTTAACTTACTCCATATCTAACACTGCAGTCCCCAGGCATAGATGCCTAGATACCATGGTGACTGGTTCCTTAGCAAAACCTTAGCTAGGCAGTCCAGCATATTAATGTATGCTTGACCTGTTTGTTTACTTTTCTTTATTTTCCCACAACTCTTTTCTGTCTACTGAAAATAGAAAAGTTCCCTACATCATTTACTGGTACTATACCCAAGCTCATAATAGTTCTCACCCTCCTTATCTTCTTGTAGCACTTACAGAAGTCAAACTGTGAAGATATTTTTCCCAAGCAAACAGTTTTGGCTCCCTGGTAGAATTCTCTGGCATCTGGGCTGGCAGCTTGAGAGTTGTCACTCGGACTGTCATGTAGATACATTGCTGATGAATTCTCTGAGCTGCCGTATCCACCTACATGTCATTGTCATTTAATTCATTAATGTCATTTTCCTTTGAATGTAACTTGTTCACTTTCATTCCCTGGTGAGTATTTCCTTGCAACCACACCCTTGTGAGATCATAGAATCATAGAATATCAGGGTTGGAAGGGACCTCAGGAGGTCATCTAGTCCAACTCCCTGCTCAAAGCAGGATCAATCCCCAACTAAATCATCCCAGCCAGGGCTTTGTCAGGCCTGACCTTCAAAACCTCTAAGGAAGAAGATTCCACCACCTCCCTAGGTAACCCATTCCAGTGCTTCACCACCCTCCAAGTGAAAAAGTTTTTCCTTCTATTCAATCTAAACCTCCCCCACTGCAACTTGAGACCATTACTCCTTGTTCTGTCAATACAGAATCTGTATTGGTATTTGGGTCCTTTAATAGCCTCCTAACAGCCAAACTCTAGTACATGGGTCAGTTGCTCACCTAGGTTTTTGGTTTGGTTTGGTTTGGTTTTTTTGAAAGTCAGAAATAAAAAGGTTCTCCACTGTACATTGAAATGCCCATTTATTCATGTGTGCATGAAAAATCCATTTTGTTGTGTCTAGAATCCCTACAGCTAATATATGTATGTGTTTAAATTCACATTTGGGGCTGGATGAATAGTTTGATGTGATCCTGAACTCATCCAGTTGTTTTTTAAACCTGTTAATATTTGGCTTTGTGTTATCATTTGTAGGGAAAGACTGATACCATACTGAATAATAGAAAGAAGGAAAGTTTTCCTACTGTGAGTGCCATAGCTAAGAGAAAACATCAGACTCTATTGCATAAAAAAAGGAAAATATCCCAAGGAAAATAAGCACAATATTGTTTTCTTGACTTTCACTCAAATTCTCAGGTGGCTCAGACATTCATCTAACTAGGTTAGGTCCCTCACAGTCTTCTCTAATTTTCACTCATTTAAATAGTTTTGTGTGATCCACAAATGTTGCCACCTCACCATTCCCCCTCCTTTTATATATATATTACAACTGAACTGCTCACAACTACCCCTGACTAAGGGGTGACACATAGACCTGCTGCTCCAGGAGCAGCCCAACAAGGAAATTCCAACAGTTCCTTCCCTTCTTGCTCCCAGGAGGCAGTAATCTGGCCAGTAATACTACCAGAAGATTATGATACGCCCATTACGGATTCAGATGACAGAGCAGCACCTTAACAGAAGTTCCTTTGCCAGGCTCAGCAGAGGCAACAATGGTGAGAAAGCAGAGGAGTCTGGACCCCACACCTCATTCCCATACTTAAACATGCCCCTCTTCCTTCTCTATATTATGTCCTACCTGTCATCCGCAGATAGATTGCTAGCTGCAAGTACCAGCATAATAATTAGAGCTGGTCACAAATTAGAATGTCTGGCCTGGGGGTTAGTCTAATATTTTGGCAGATGTCAATATTTGGTTGAGGGAGTATTTGGCTAGGGAGGTATCATCCAGGGGAAGGTAAAATAATGGGCCAGTGTTACTGAGAGAACAATGGAGTAGTGTGAGAGAGGGGACTCAGCCAATAAACCACAGTTGGTTCATCAGGCAAGGACAAGGGAAGGAGAGACATTTTCTGATAAAGTGTTTTGGCGTGGAGGGAGACCATGGCCTACGGAAGATTGTGTAAGAGGACATGCTGGGATGGTGCTGAATTATTATGAATTACTGTGATTGATATGAATGAATGTGGTGAACATGAGTTTGGCATGGCTTGATATGTCTGAATTGGCTAGAGGATTCTAGGAGCAGGTTTCTCTCAGTATCAGACCGTTTGTATGGAAATTTACTAAGTGCTGAAATTGCATTTGAATAGTTAATCAGAGACTCAGTATGTGTGTGTGTATTTCAGCTTGGAAATTTGGTCATGGTCAGCCGATGACCAGTTCTCTAAGTAAATATGCAGGGAATATATAAACAGTGAACTTGGTACTAACTGACCTGAGTCAAAATGACCCCTTTAGGATGGCACCACATTAAGAGCTGAAGTGAATGATGAGTAAGTACATATCAACTGATCTTTGGTCTGTTCTTCATTGTCCCTTCCAAAATATTAATTAAGAACACAATTAATGAAACACCCACAGGGCATATTTTGGGGACATGTGACTCCTTTGAGAACAAAAGGTATAAGTACTAACAATATCATTACTGCAGTGTTAGTTCAATTATTATCTGAAGAGGTCTGTGACGTGGTAAGACAGAGAGTTTCAGGGTCACCAACACCCTGCTATGAGGGACTTTTGTAGGACTTTTGAACCAGAGGGCCTTGGGGTAACCAAAACCCTGCTTCAGGGGACATTTGACGGACCAAGTACTTGAAAAGAAAAGAAAAGAAAAGAAGTCTCCATCTAGGACTGGTAGCTATGCCTGCTTTGTTTACTGTGTAGGGCCAACACAGTACTGAGAGTTTATGCTTGAGGAATTGAGGCTTATTAGGAAGACATATTATAGCCTTTTAGTGCTTGTGTGATTCTTTCTCAAATGAATTGCTGTGCATTGAGCAAATTGAATCCAAATTTTCACTGGTACTGGTAACAATCTGCCTAGGCCATTAAAGATCTGTTTCAACAGGACACAGCCAGGATGGCATGGCTAAAAGGGGCTTTTTAAGATGGAAATCATGTGGAAGGCCTGAGAGACTACAGAGTGATCTGGATTGCTTGGTAAATTGGGCCCATTGAAATAAAATGTGTTTAACAAGGCCAAATGTAAAGTCCTATATCTAGGTACAAAGAATGCTGGGTATACCTACAGTATGGGGGACTGTATCCTGGAAAGCAGTGAAAATGATTTCAGGATCATAATGGACAAGAATTCCCAGTGTGATGCTGTAGCAAAGAGGGCTAATATGATCTTGGATGTATAAACAGGGAAGTAGTGACTAGGAGAAGGGAGATGATTTTACCTCTGTATGTGGCTTTGGTGAGATGGATATTGAAATACTACATACAGCTCTGATGTCTACATTTTTAAAAGGATGTTAAGAAATTGAAGCAGGTGCAGAAAACAGCCACAAAAATGATTTGAGGGCTAGAGAAAATGTCTTATAATGAGAAACTTAAAGAGCTCAATCTGTTTAGCTTATTAAAAAGAAGAATTAGACGTGACTTGATTTACCTTCACAGGGAGAAATACTGGTTACTAAAGGGCATGTTAATCTAGTGGAAAATGACATAATGAGAACCAATGTTGGAAGCTGACGCCAGACAAATTCAAGTTAGAAATAAAGCATGTTTTTGAACAGTGAGAGGGATTAACCACTGAAACATGTTACCAAGAGAAATGATGGATTCTCCATCTCTTGGTGCCTTTAGATCAATCTTTCTAATGGTATGTCTACACTACGAAATTAGGTCGATTTTATAGAAGTCAATTTTAGAAATTGATTTTATACAGTCGATTGCGTATGTCCACACTAAGCGCATTAAGTCAGCAGAGTGCGTCCTCACTACCGTGGCTAGCATTGACTTACGGAGCGGTGCACTGTGGGTAGCTATCTCACAGTTCCCGCAGTCTCCGCTGCCCATTGGAATTCTGGGTTAAGCTCCCAATGCCTGATGGGACAAAAACATTGACGTGGGTGGTTTTGGGTACATGTAATTAATCGCCCCTCCCTCCGTGAAAGCAACGGCAGACAATCGTTTCGCACCAGACACCAGGGCGATTAGAAGAGCACAGCACGGCACGCTGCGCATCAGATAGGCTTTGAAAATCAGTTTCATGACTGGCCAGGCTTCGGTCTGACAGTTGTGTGTGTTTCTCCCTGATGCAAACCCACCCCTTTGTTGATTTTAATTCCCTGTAAGCCAACCACCCTCCCCTTTTCAAAATAAAGTAACTATTGTTTTGAAACCATGCATTTTTTCTTTATTAATTAAAAAAAAATGAGATAACGGACAAGGTAGCCTGGATAGGGTGGGGGAGGAGGGAAGGACAAGGCCACATTGCTTATTGTAGCCACACTAAAAATCACACTGTTTGAATGACAGCCTTCTGTTGCTTGGGTCATCCTCTGGAGTGGAGTCAGCATCGCGTCCTGCCTCTGCTCTTCGCGCTCACTTAATTCTTTCCTGGCCTCTGCCACTGAAAGCTGTGCCCTATCAGTGCGGGAGGACTGCATGAGCTCGGAAAACATGTCATCGTGAGTGAGTTTTTTTCGCCTTATAATCCGCGATAGCCACAGGGACAGAGATGATAGGGGGAGCGTAGAAACATTCTATGCTCTACGATTCTGGGGGGACTGCATGGTCACCTGTGCTGCTGAGTTAGCCATGCTGGCCAAACAGGAAATGAAATTCAAAAGTTCCCAGGGCTTTTCCTGTGGACCTGGCTAGTGCATCGGAGTTCAAAGTGCTGTCCAGAGCGGTCACAATGAAGCACCCTGGGATAGCTCCCGGAGGCCAATACCATCTATTGGTGTCCGCACTACCCCAAATGAGACCCAGCAAAGTCGATTTTAACGCTACTCCCCTCGCCGGGGAGGAGTACAGAAGTCGATTTTAAGAGCCCTTTAGGTCGACGGAACGGGGTTGGTTGTGTGGACGCATTCATTTTTAAATCGACCTAACGCGGCTAAATTCAACCTAACCCCGTAGTGTATACCAGGCCTAAAAGATATGCTTTAGTCAAACACCAGTCATTGGGCCCAGTGCAGGAGTAGTGGGGTGAAATTCTATGGTCTGTTATTCAGTAGATCAGGCTAGATGATCTGATGGTTTCTTCTCAACTTAAAGCTACATATATATCGACATATATACATTTCCAGCATATTCTAGTCTGAATAAAAAACAACTGAGGAAATGGCCAGTTTGTCAAATAAATCTTGATTATAAACCATTACCTCTTTATTTAACCTGGAAATGCAATCCAGAAATAAGCTTATGATTAACTGATACCTGGCTCTTAACAGCTCTCTTCATCTTTAGATCTCAAAGTGCTTTACTAAGGAGGTCAGTATTATTATCCCCATTTTACAGGTGAGAATACTGTGGCACAGTTATCTTTCTAAAGATTTATCTTTATAAAATCCAGTTATCTTGGGTTCTTGCTGCTTTCAATATTTTCACCTAAATATAGTTTTGCACATCATTAAAAAAGTTATGGGACTTCAAGTAGTCAGATCTTTTTTGATAGGGATCCTCCTGGCTAAATAAATTTATATGCTATCTCCTGAGGAATCTATTAATGTAATTCACGTCAGCTTACCCTGAAACAGATGAATTTCCTAAATTTCTAATTCTAGAGATTTTCTTGTGAGTCATGCCCATTGGTCACCCTTCTGTATTGCTTAAAAACTTCGTCTCTGATTGCATCTTACCCTCAGGCAGTCCAAATCAGCCACCCTCTTTTTCACCTTTTAAACTTTTTATCAAGTGTGCTGATTCAAGCATATATCAAAATGCTTGTGCAGCATCTCTAAGTTGTGTGTCACTTCTGCTGCAAAATTAGAAAGTGTAGTCTTTAAAGAAAGTATAACAAGCCCCAGAGAAGAGGATATGGGAAATGGTCAAGTGCCATTTTTTATTTCTTTTGAGTGTGGTTTTAAAAATAAATCCTGGAAAATATGGATTTAGAGTAGAGTGTCCTTGCGCCGAACGGTCTCTAAAACAGGATCTGAACTATTAAAAGTATCTAAGGGGCAAAAGAACTAAGGAGCATGAATATAATTCACAGCCCAAAGACCCAGGAAGATGTGTCATGTCCTGCATATATCTCCAATTTTTAAAACAGAATATGTATTCATTATTATTAATAAATGTTAATAATATAAATAGGGCTGTCTATTAATCACCGTTAACTAACAAAAATTAATCATGATTAATCGCATTGTTAAACAATAGAATACCAATTGAAATTTATTATTATCTTTGCATATTTTTCTACATTTTTAATATATTGATTTCTATCAACAGAATACAAAATGTACAGTGCTCACTTTATATTATAATAATAATATATGGCGATATACCTATCTCATAGAACTGGAAGGGACCCCAAAAGCTCATGGAGTCCAGCCCCCTGCCTTCACTAGCAGGACCAAATACTGTTTTTGCCCCAGGTCCCTAAGTGGCCCTCTCAAAGATTGAACTCACAACCCTGGGTTAAGCAGGCCAATGCTCAAACCACTGAGCTATCCCTCCCCCCAAAGGAGAAGGGGGGGAGGGATATTTTTATTACAAATATTTGTACTGTAAACGTGATAAACAAAAGAAATAGTATTTTTCAATTCACCTCATACGAGTACTGTAGTGCAACCTCTTTATCGTGAAAGTGTAACTTACAAATGCAGATTTTTGTTACATAACTGCACTCAAAAAAAAAATTGTAAAACTTTAGAGTCTACAAGTCCACTCAGTCCTACTTCTTGTTCAGCCAATCGCTAAGACAAACAAGTTTGTTTACATTTATGGGAGATACTGCTGCCTTCTTATTATTTACAATGTCACCAGAAAGTGAGAACAGTCATTCGCATGACACTGTTGTAGCTGGCATAGGAAGATATTTACGTGCCAGATGCGCTAAAGATTCATATGTCCCTTTATGATTCAACCACTATTCCAGAGGACATGCGTCCATGATGATGGTGGGTTCTGCTCGATAATGATCCAAAGCAGTGCGGACCGACGCATGTTCATTTTCGTCATCTGAGTCAGATGCCACCAGCAGAAGGTTGATTTTCTTTTTTGGTGGTTCAGGTTCTGAGTTTCTGCATAGGAGTGTTGCTCTTTTAAGACTTCTGAAATCATGCTCCACTCCTCATCCCTCTCAGATTTTGGAAGGCACTTCAGATTCTTAAACCTTGGGTCAAGTGCTGTAGCTATCTTTAGAAATCCCACATTGATATCTTCTTTGTGTTTTGTCAAATCTGCAGTTAAAGTGTTCTTAAAACGAACATGTTTTATGGGTCATCATCCAAGACTGCTATAACATGAAATATATGGCAGAAATTGGGTAAAACAGAACAGGAGACATACAATTCTCCCCCAAGAAGTTCAGTCACAAATGTAATTAAGGTTTCAGAGTGGTAGCTGTGTTAGTCTGTATCAGCAAAAACAACAAGGAGTCCTTGTGGCACTTTAGAGACTAACAAATTTATTTGGGCATAAGCTTTCGTGGGCTAAAACCCACTTCATCAGATGCATGGAGTGGAATATACAGTAGGGAGGTATAAATATACAGCATATGAAAAGATGGGAGTTGCCTTACCAAGTGGGGGGGTCAGTGCTAACAAGCCAATTCAATTAAGGTGGAAGTGGGCTATTCTCAACAGTGACAAGAAGGGGTAGAAATCACTTTTGTAGTGCTAATGAGGCCAATATGAACAAGGTAGCCCATTTCAAGCAGTTGACAAGAAGGTGTGAGTATCAGCAGGGGGGAATTAGTTTTAATTAATGAATTATTTTTTTACTGAGCATCATCAGGATGGAAGCCTGTCCTCTGGAATGGTGACTGAAGCATGAAGGGACATAAATACCTTGCAACGCCAGCTACAAAAGTGCCATGTGAAAGCCTGTTCTCACTTTCAGGTGACAATGTAAATAAGAAGGAGGCAGTAGTATCTCCCGTAAATGTAAACAAACTTTTTTGTCTTAGCAATTTGCTGAAAAAGAAGTAAGACTGAGTGGACTTATAGGCTCTAAAGTTTTACATTTTTTTAAATTTTTGAATGCAGGTTTTTTGTACATAATGCTACATTTGTAAGTTCAACTTTCATGATAAAGAGACTGCACTATAGTACCTGTATTAGATGAAGTGAAAAATACTATTTCTTCTGGTTTTTACAGTGCAAATATTTGTAATAAAAAATAAATATAAAGTGAGCACTGTACACTTTTTATTCTGTGTTGTAATTGAAATCAATATATTTGAAAATGTAGAAAACATCCAAAATATTTAAATAAATGGTATTATCTTATTGTTTAATAGTGCAATTAATCGCAATTATTTTTTTAATAGCTTGACAGCCCTAAATATAAGATGTTAGGTACAAAAGATCTCAATGAGGCTTATGCTGTTTGCTGTACAAATACAGATAAAAAGACAGTTCTCATCCTACAATCTAGAAAGTACAAAAAAATGGAAGGTTGGAGATAGGGATATAGCACACAAGCAAATGAACATAGTGATGATCGGCAAAGTTTTGTTAGTTCATTATTTCTCTCTTCGTTTAATTCAGTTAGAGGTCATGTGAAGGGCAATGACAGGAATATGGGGGGAGGGAGTAGGAAAAGGAAGTAAAGGGATGAGAAATAGTCACAGATTGCCATGTGCTTACTTATGATTGACAGGTTGGGTTTAGTAGGCATCACAACTGAAGTGAGTCGTAAGGAAAGATTTGAAAGAGGATTGTGACGGGTTGGTTCACAGAAACCCCCTTGGGAGCTGCCAGCTGATGTGCAAAGACCACCTCTGTTTCTATTCTCCCCTGCCAGCTACAGGTAGTTCCAGCACAATGGCCTTGCTGATAGCCAGACACACCTATCTGCTTCAGACACAGACCAGAGTCTGAACCACCTATCCCAAAGCTGCAGGGTTAACCTGAGAACAGCTCACAGAAGTCTGCTTGCCTTTAACACTCAGATGCCCAATTCCCAATGGGGTCTAAACCCAGATAAATCCGTTTTACCCTGTATAAGCTTTATACAGGGTAAACTCATAAATTGTTCGCCCTCTATAACACTGATAGAGAGATATGCACAGCTGTTTGCTCCCCCAGGTATTAATACATACTCTGAGTTAATTAATAAGTAGAAAGTGATTTTATTAAATACAGATAGTAGGATTTAAGTGATTTCAAGTAGTAACAGACAGAACAAAAGAAGTTACCAAGCAAAATAAAATAAAATACGCAAATCTATGTCTAATTNAGTAAAGGGATGAGAAATAGTCACAGATTGCCATGTGCTTACTTATGATTGACAGGTTGGGTTTAGTAGGCATCACAACTGAAGTGAGTCGTAAGGAAAGATTTGAAAGAGGATATTAACATTTGGATATCTAGATTTGATCAGGGACTTTTCTGCATGCATTTCTTCCTTTAAAGTTATGGGGGAGGTGAGGGGTCACAGGGCCTATGACGGTTTCCTTGGGATTAATATGCAACTTGGAACTGGATTACCGCTGAGCCCTCTGTTTTACCAACCTGGGCTCCCTCTCACACTGTGATTATGTGACAAGCTGCAAACCCCTCCAGCTCCTGCAATCACAATGTACAGGCAGGGTCTCACCCAGCTGAGTTACATGAATGCTTTTGACAGCCACTCATGAACCAACAATAGAGAGGCTCCAGCCAATTCCTCACAGCTCCCCAGCCTAGGACCCCAGAGCTGTACCATCTTGCCTTGGTCAGAAGCCTGACCAGTATAAGTTTATTACCCAGTCTGCACCTCCCTCAATGTGGAGAGGATAATGCACCAGCCCATGCTCCTGAGCAGATTTCCTTTTACACTTCAACCAAAACACTGTTTTAGATAAAAAATATAAAACAGATGTATTAACTACAGAAAGATAGCTTTTAAGTGTTTATAAGTAATAGCGAACAGATCAAAGTTGGTTACCTAAGTAGTAAAACAAATTCAGAATCTGAGTTCTATTAACTAGACAGGATTTGAATCAAGCAGTTTCTCACCCTGGTTAGCAGATCTTCCATACACAGATTGGAACTCTTTTCCAGCTTGGGACAACCCTCTCCCATTCAAAGTATTTTTCCTCCAGACATCCTTCCAGGTGTTGAGTTGGGGAGGGAGGGAGGCAAAAGTGATGATATCACTTCCCCCTTTTATAGCTTCTTCCAGCTTGCTGGAAAGATCCATTGCTGTGATATGAGTCAAACAGCCTCCATTGTGTACGTGCTATCTCTGAGAGGTTTCCATTGTATAGTTCATGGGTTAATACTTGTGAGTGTGTGTATTCCCCTTAATGGGCCATCAACACTGTCTGGCTTCTTCATTGTTGTACCTGAAAGGCTGCTTGTTGGTGTTCACAACCTCACAACGTATTTCAGTAACACATAAACTTCATAACTTCACATACAATGATAACACATACAATCCAACAGGATATTAATACTTAACAAATCAAAACTTTTATAATCATACCTCACAAGGCATACCTTGTACAAAACATAATGATATGACAGTGGTGAATATGGGGGTGCCAGGGTGTTGCTTTGTGGTACAGAGTGTCACAGGCCCTCAACCACTAAGAGATCCCAAGCACTGGACTACTAACTCTGATTCCTCCTGCTCATACTGCACTTTTACCTTAAAGCATCCTTTCAGCCCCTTTTTGTCTCCTCTCCATAATGATGTGTTTCTTTATAATGTCACCACCCCTCACTACTCCAGAAGTTTTTAGAATCCAGGCTTAAACAGGCAAAGGAGGTAAGAGACTAGCTCCAAATCCAAGAAAGAACTCATTCAACTTCCTCATCTTTTGTGACTGTTTTCACCTGTGTCCAGAACATGCACTGGGTCCCAAGAGGATCGAAGACAGAGCTACTTGTGCACTTTCCCATCACTCATCCACTTGTTCAGGACAGAGCATAAACATTATTAGTATACAGTGAGGTATGTAACAGTTCAGGGAGTACTGTTGTACTACTTTTCTCAATTTATCTGGTTGTTCCTCAGTCCCTCTTTTAAAATAAATTGGAAATAAAAATGTGACATGTATCAGATTATCTACAAATACACATTTCCATCTGCTGTGGTTAGAGTCCACCTCCCAGAGGGAGAACGATGCAGCTAACTCCAAAGTAAGCACATCAGTCAATTTTTATGACTGCAGTTAATATTTGTCTTGTAAAATATACACAACAGAAATAATAAAGGCAGAAATAAAGGCAGTGGGCAGCAGGTGGATTAAAGGAGCAGTATTGGCGATAAGGGGCCTGATTCTGAATGAATTTAACTAACTGAAAGATTTACCCATGTCTCCAATGGATGCCTGATCAGGTAAAAGATATTTACCATTTAATGATTTTATATGTTCTAAAAAATTTTCCCAGATTCTATAAAGTAGTTTTGTTTATCTTGTGATCTGTAAGCTACCCTCTCCTAAGCAGCAGTTTCTGACAATACTAATATCCATTCCTTTTGAGGAGGTAAAAACAGGTCTTGCCAGGGTCTAAGAATTATTTTTTTGCTATCAGGAGGTTTATTTTTGATCAGTTTTATCGCCCCTCTTTCAACTGTTCTCAAATTAGTTGTAATCGTCTGGTACACAGAGGGACTGTGACATGCATATGTTTCAGTTCAATATGTGTCTCATTTTATCTGGCAAATTGTCCCAGAAATTATTTACTTCCTTACAAGATAAAAATGTATGACTGTGTTCTGGGGTTTTAGGAGTAATGTCAGCACAAATTGATAATTCTAAACCCCAATTTACTCATCTTCTCAGGTGTCCAGTGTAATATAATCAACTCACTCTCAAAATGTGTCAGCTTCCAGTTTGCATCCCAAACAGCTTTGTAGTTCACATTTAATAGGTTGCTCCGTTCAGCTTCTGAGTAGGATGAATTTAAATCACCATCACAAAACTGTCTTGTGCTATGCAGTATATTTGAGTTTAGATCTAATAAGCAGTTATACCAAAATGATGCTCTTTATATCATCTTCAGTATAGATCCTGGCTAGACTCTTTTGGGCAAAGGCAAGAATTAAAAGGCCCTGCTGTAGACCCACTTGGTTAAATTTTGCATCTTCTAAGTCTGTGAAGGTCACAAATATGATACCTTTTCAGATATCAGAAATAATTAATAGGCATTTAATTATCCATTGCTTCCAAACAATTTTCTTTCTTGAAATGTTCAAATTTCTTGATGTGTGAGAGTATAGATTAATTTCCCATGATACTTTTAATAAATGGTGCCATTTATTCTATGCTTTCAAGGTTTGGTAGATTGAAATAGTAGCCCAGATAAGAGTCATCTTCTTCGGTTTTCATTTTCTTTTTTGACCCAAGGTATATAGGTTAAATTACTATACCAACAACTGTGATCTTGCAATGGATTAAAGACCACTTGACCTAGGTAAATTTAAGATTACCAATACAAAGATATGAGATTTGTAATCTACCGTATATATTCGATCATAAGCCGGTTCATTTATAAGCTGACCCCCCCAAGATGGATAAGTAAAAATGGAAAATTTTTATAACCCGTTCATAAGCCAACCCTATAATTCAGGGGTCAGCAAACTTTGGCTCCCGGGCCATCAGGATAAGCCGCTGGGGGGCCGAGATGGTTTGTTTACCTCAAGCGTCTGCAGGCACGGAGGTAAACCTAAGTAAACAAAGTGTCCCGGCGCGCCAGCTGCTTACCCTGACAGGCTGGGACAGCAACTGGTGGGCAATTTTTTTTTGGGGGGGGGGAGAAGCTGGGAGTCAGGCGAGTAACCCCTGTGACCCCACCCCTAGCCCGGGACCTCCACACTCTCCCCATCCCATCCCTTCTCACTTTATCTGGGGAGGGCCAGGGGAGGATGTCTCTGACCTGGCTGGAGCTGCTCCAGCAGGCTGGGCAGCGCGGCTACAGCCTGCTCCGGCGGGCCAGATCAGGCGGCGTGGCTGCAGCATGTTCCAGTGGGCTGGGCCGGGCGGCACGGCCGCAGTGTGCTCTGACGGGCGCGGCCACAGCCTGCTCTGGGGTGCGGGGCCGAGCAGCATGGCTGCAGCCTGCCAGCCCCGGAGCTGCAGCTGCTTTGGAGGCTGGGGGGAGAGCAGCGTGGCCAGAAGCGGAGAGACTGGCCCCGCCTCTTCCCTTCTGTCTCTGCTGTCTGTACTGCCTCTCCTTGCTCCCTCTGTTGGGGGGAGGGGCTTTGTCCCACCTCTTCCTCTCTATACCCGTTCATAAGCTGACCCCCTTCTCTGGTGCTTCCCTTTTTTACTAAAAANGCTGGGACAGCAACTGGTGGGCAATTTTTTTTTGGGGGGGGGGAGAAGCTGGGAGTCAGGCGAGTAACCCCTGTGACCCCACCCCTAGCCCGGGNCAATTTTTTTTGGGGGGGGGGGAGAAGCTGGGAGTCAGGCGAGTAACCCCTGTGACCCCACCCCTAGCCCGGGACCTCCACACTCTCCCCATCCCATCCCTTCTCACTTTATCTGGGGAGGGCCAGGGGAGGATGTCTCTGACCTGGCTGGAGCTGCTCCAGCAGGCTGGGCAGCGCGGCTACAGCCTGCTCCGGCGGGCCAGATCAGGCGGCGTGGCTGCAGCATGTTCCAGTGGGCTGGGCCGGGCGGCACGGCCGCAGTGTGCTCTGACGGGCGCGGCCACAGCCTGCTCTGGGGTGCGGGGCCGAGCAGCATGGCTGCAGCCTGCCAGCCCCGGAGCTGCAGCTGCTTTGGAGGCTGGGGGGAGAGCAGCGTGGCCAGAAGCGGAGAGACTGGCCCCGCCTCTTCCCTTCTGTCTCTGCTGTCTGTACTGCCTCTCCTTGCTCCCTCTGTTGGGGGGAGGGGCTTTGTCCCACCTCTTCCTCTCTATACCCGTTCATAAGCTGACCCCCTTCTCTGGTGCTTCCCTTTTTTACTAAAAAAATTCGGCTTATGAACGAGTATATATGGTAGGTGGTTTATAATTTCACAAGAAAATCTAAAGTTTGTCTAGATGTTTAAAATATGTTGACACAATGTGTCAGCATTTGGAATAGAACAGACATTATCAAGCTATGGTCCATGTGTCATCAGTGGTCTAGTGAGTTTTTCTTAATAGTCACAGGATGAAATGCTTTGGGAACCAAACAGTGTAAGGGGAGGTGATCCATAAACTGGCCTTTCTTTTATGAAATAGTCTGCAGAATGAGAACTACTGGAACAGACTCTTTAGATATGGAGCTACAACCATCTTTAGTGCACTAATTCATCTATAACGGCTAAGATTAAATATATGCCATTTCATGAGGACCTCTTTACATTTTAGGATAATTGGTCCCACACTACTCTTGTTTATGTCCTTTAGAATAATGTTCAGTTTACCACCTAAGTAAGTGGTAATTGTATTTCCAAACTCATTTTCCAGTTCTCAAAGGATTTATAGTCTGAAACTCTGCCAAAGTCTGTTGCTACTAAGGACCCTATAAAACTGTTTATTTGAGTTTACAAGTAAATATGTGGTTGGGTAAATGTGTGTGTAGGTGTGTGTTATATATGTAGGCATATATAGGTTTTGAGCTCTGTTCCCATCTCTGCACTGGGCACTATGTGACCTGGAGAAAGTATGTTTAAATGGTAAGGTTACAAGAGTTTCCTCATTTTAAAAATGTCCTTCCAAATGTCCATAGGCAGGTCCACTGATGCCAATAAAAAATACACCATGATGGTTAAAAGATAAGATGGAAATTAAGAGGGCCAAAGAGAATTTGAAGAGTAAATAGCAAAAGCCATAAAAAACCCAAAGAACATATTCATTATAAATATCAGAAGTTGGTAGCCTGAGAGAGAATCTATTGCTCATTTAGGCTACTAGGAAGTAAAATGAAAAATCACAGAGTATAAGGATATTACAGCGAAGATAAACAATCTCTTGGCATCACCCAGGTCTCCCACATGAGTGTTCTAAGTACCTGGCTACAGAGTCAGTCTGTCGCTTTCTTTCTTGCTCTCTCTCTTTGGGCCAATTAATATTACCCTGTCCTAGGTGAATGCCCTAACCACTTGGCTGTTGACTATAATTAAACTTGGAATGATTTGATTTTTTGGTCAGTAAATGTTGATTTCACTGTGTAAAAAAATCGATGATAAATATTTCCATTGACAGTCAAAATTTACAGATAGTCAAAGTAAGAAAAATGCTGTTTGAGAACTTATTAGAGTTTGATTTAAGGATATTTTCTTTGTATATTTCGACATAACTATTGACAATTTGTGTTTTAACTGTTACGAAAGCTTTATCTTTTTAAATATCAACATCTACTGTCAGTTATCATTGTCTGACCTCATCCATAATTTCTCACAAGTGTGAAAATTTTAATTGATAAACTAGGGGGGAATGCTTAAAACCCATAATTGTGCGCAACTATAAAAATTTAAGTTGATAAAAATACAAAAAATGCTTTAAAATAATGATATTATCTGCCAAAATTATAAAAATAAATAAAAATTTAATTTTGTGAAACCTAGCTATAATGGTGTCAGGGTCTCTTTCTCTGTGTTTTTCATGAGAGAAAGGATGACCTGGCTTAGGTTCCTAACTCCAGGAGAGGGTTCATGGCTGAGAATGTGGAATGGATATAGGTGCCTAAGGTCCCGGTTCTTAGTCACCTAAGAACCTCAGTGCATCAGGGCCCTAAGCCCTGCCTCGTTCTTCTCCCCTATTTGTGGCTAGCTTAGGTGCTCCCTGATCAGCTTAATGGCTTCTGATAATCCCTTTCTGGGGGCTTAACTCTTAGCCTGGGCACCTAACTCAGGGCTGTGAATTCTGCTGGGAGTTAGGTGATGTAATGCTGAGCTTTGCAATGCCTGAAGTTCCTCCGTGTCTTTTAGAACTGATGCCACTATGGCTGTCTTCACACTTGGGGTTACATTTCCAATGGTTATTATTTTATGATGACTCAAAGGACTGTTCCTACCTTCCTGACCATAGATGGTCCCACAAGGACTTCCATGGGAAGAGTGAGCTAGTGAAGGGCATTGCATTTAGGATGTGTATTGTTCTAAATTATTTGTATTTTCTTATGCTTTATTCTGTGCAAAGTATCTTTGTGTGTTACACACTTCACAACGGTCAAGTGCCTTCTGAGAGAGTTGAATTGTAAACTAAAAGTCTCAGACCTTTGGTGTGGAGTTCTGGGAGATGGAGTGTTTAAGCTGCGGGGGAGTCTGAAGGGTCAGCACTGAGCCTGGGGGTTAGGCAGCTAGACATCAGGTTGCAGCTCTCATGAGGGGATGCTAAACAGAAGGTCTGTTTCCCAAGAGTGTGCTTAGGGGCAGTGAAGACTGAGGCAGTGGCTGGGCTCTGTTCAGGCTGAGAAGGCTTAAAACACCCAGGGACTCTGTGCCTAGCTTCCCTGATAGCAGTCTGAGTGGCCAACAGGGAGCCCCATTCTTCAGGGAGACTAACTGTATCATTTCTCTTATATACCTAGTTTCTATGAGACCAAATAAGAGATCCTGAGTTCATGTACCTGAAATAAAGTTAACCAACTGGGCTTTTTTCAGTTTACAGTACAACTTAATTTGTGTATTGGGATGTTAACTTTTCTACCCAGGCACATACTTTTGTAAGACTCAATGTATTTCTATCCCCAAAGGTAACACGTTTAATGGGAAATAATTTATTTTGTTCCAGACAGCCATGCCAACTAGAAGTAAACCATCCAAGATGCTTGCTGCAAAGTTTTTCATCTAAGTATATTGATTTTAATGCTTGCACAGATTTTTCCCAAATTAACCTTTTATGATCTTTAGTTATATTAAAAAAAGTTTTAGTGGGAAGAGAGTAAAACTGCACACCAACAGAACTGCTTTGAGATCTCCAGCAGAACTGCTCTGAGATCTCTACAAGGAATAAACATTTCTAGGGCTGTGCATCTCATTTTTCTGTTAGAACTGTCAGTTTTACTGATTCCAATAATATGAACCTGACCAAAATCTAACAAAAATAAATAGAGGAAACACATACATAATATATGTGTGCATAATAAATATACATCCTTCCCAGCTGGAAATCTTTCATTTTGATATAAATCTATGATATTCCTAAGGTGTTCATTTCAAATGTGAAACAGATACAGAATTTATGATCAAAAGGTTTAAACCATTCCTCCTCTGATATCTCTGATATAAATATATTTAGCAAAACGTAAGCTTGAAATATTCGCTCATATGTAAACAATCTACTCAATGCTATGTCTAGGTGGTGCTGCAAATTCTAGCCATGAAGGAGAATGTAGATTTACATTCAAAAATAGAAACAAAATTATAACCTCCATGGAGGTCAAATTGAGTTGATATGGCTGCTATGTCTTACTGGCATGTTTGCAAGCAGGGTATACCAACTATACCAGCAAAATTACTCCTATCCCTTCCCTTTACTTGTATGATGGCTCCATAGCTCCTGTCATTGGAATTCTCGGCTCCCGCTCCTCCTTCCACAGTTCCTCCACCCTTCTCTTATAAGAGAGCCACTCAATCAGACACTGTCTTCTCTCTCTCTTTTTTTCTTTGTTTTTTTGCTATTTTTGTTTAAGTGAGCTATGTTACTGTAAGTATATGCATAATCTGAGATGCCCCATGCTTTACTGATAAAATATGATTCGGTAGAAAGATGGGAGGCACTTTCATAGCTGTCAGTGCACTAGCACTTCTACTCTAAGTAAGGGGAGGGAGATACTGTAAAACTAGAGAGGACAGCTCCCTCTCATGCCACTCAACTACATTCATCTTATACAAAGATATGGCAAGAAACAGGGAATGGGGGTTGGCGCAGGTGGAAGAACATTGCCACAGAGAAAAACAAGATATGTAGAGGCCAGCTTAGTGGGAATAGGAGATCAAGGGCTATCATGGAGAGAAAAAAGGGATGAGGCAGCTGACAAAGAAAAAGAGGGAGATAAGGTGACTTATTACCCAAGACTTTCTCATGTCCTATTATTTTTGTTATCCCATCTCTCCCCACACCGAGGCTGGCCTCCTTGTTTGTATCATCCACCAATTATGTCTTATCTTTTAAAACTGTAAACTCTCTGGGGCAAGGGCTATCATTTTTCATAGGTTTGTGCAACACCTCACACAATGGGGCCCCATCCTTGACTGGCTTGGTTGACACCAAGAGATTGTTTTAGCTGCTTTGTAATGTCCTTATGCTCTGTGTTTGTTCCTATTACCCACTGGTAAAGAACAATTGTTAGGAAAAGCAAGCTAATATCAGAACAGAGGGGAGGAAAGAGTACAAGAGAACAGGGATTGCAGGGAGGATGAGAAAGGAGAAAAAGAATGAGGGAAAAGAAAGGGTAATGGAGGGAATTTTTTTTCCAGAGACAGTATTTTGAAAATGTGCTCTTTAATACACTATCAACCCCTCTTTTAATTGCCTTCCAACCTCAACAGCTGCATAGCCATTTGAATAAAGATGGGACCTATTATTCTGTATATTTATGTTTAGAACAAATAAACAGTGTTGCTTTCAGCAGGGCTGTTTCCTATTCTTACTTGTAATATAGACATGATGCATTCTGTATCCTAACGTAAAAAATTCTGTAGTGGGCCTTAATTCTTTAATATGCCATATTGCTTTAAACCTTAAATATCTTGGGATTAATTCACTGGTTCTTGTGTAAATTGGTGCATGCTTGAATAGCATGTTTCAGTAGGCCTCTTAGCCTGATCGATGTCTAAAATTATAAATAAAAATGTGAGACTGCTGCAAAAGACCTTCCATTGCACTGACATGATGTTTTCAGAACACTGCTGGGCTATCCCCATAAACTGATAAAACTATACATTATATCAGCTTGTACACCTTTTATTTGTCAATCAAGCATCATGCTAGTAAAAAAAAAGATTTGAAGTACTTCCAGTGCCAATAACTATCTCAGACAAGACATGACTGTATTTAATGTTAAATACTTTTTTATAATGATTGCAGAGATCAAGCTAACTCAATAATGATTGTTGCTTTTCTGACATTTGATTGGCTACTTATCAGCAGACAAAAATATTTCAGACAGGGGGAATGATGATGTGGTGGAGCAGAGAAATCTCACACCAGCAGAAAGGGGAGCCTATGGGCCCAGCTAGCCCTGTCCTGCTTTGCTTGCAGCCAATGCCAGGCCTGAGGGGGAAGAAAAGGAGAGAACATGGGTCAGTTCAGGGCTGACTGGTGAAGAGGCAGGAGGCGGTTCTGCTGAGGGAGAAGCACTGCATCTCTGTCTGAGAGAGGAAGACTGGGGAGCACTCAGCAGTGAGTGAGCTGTACTATTTCACTGTAAGGACATTGTGGGGCTAGGCCCCTCCAATCTTATCTGCCCTTGCCCAGGGGGACCTGAGGCCATGGCAGGATGCTGCAAAAGGTGCACAAGGGGGTACTACTTGAGTTGAGCCAGTACAGACTGTTTGGACTATAGGGGCCATGCCTCAAACTGAAGGCACATAGGTAGGAGGTAGCCTAGGGCAGAGGGCTTAGACTTTCTGCTGGGAAGACCTAGTTGATGTTGCTTCCCACAGGTCTCTGGGTTGGGTCCTGGTGGAGAAGGAAGGCCTGCAACCTCCTACCACACCACTTAAGTGCTGAGGCCCACATGTGGGTGGAAGCTAGAAGATTTGAGCCTAAGGTCTGGAAGGATGCACCTCTGCCACCTGTTCTGAGAAGCAAGGGGCTGGAAGCCTGGTGCCCTAACTGCTAGGCCACTTGGCCTCTGAGCACACTATTGCAAGTGACCTTATTGTGGAAAGTTAAATTGTTTCCCTGTCCCTATCAATTCTTGCAACACAATCTATATAATACATGAAACTGCCAAGTCTTTACATTATTGTCTGTGCAAGCAATATCCGGTCTCCCTCCTACAAAGTACAGATCACTTCCTGCAAGGTTTTGATTATCCTCCCCTCCTATAAAAGTCAATGGGAGGAAAAGGCACTCAGCTCCCTGTAGGAGTTGCTCTGCACCCTGTAGAACTGGCCTTTAGTCCCTGCCCTTTTTGTAACTACCCAACTTCAATTTCTGAAGAGATGATCATGTGTTTTCACTTCATACTGGACAGATTGTATTGCTTTTATAGACTGATCTCGTATACACAGATGGACTGCTTATCAGCCCCTGACCTCTCCAGGCCTGTGAAAAGGACAAATTAAGAGCAAAATTTTAGGACAGCCCCGGAGCCTGATCCATATTGGTAATTGTGCTCTGTGACACTCTGGCAATGTTTAGCAGCCTTGGGGTGGGTATAAATATCATTTTTAACAACCAGTTTTGAAACAGGGTAGTCCACAAGGGCTGCACTAATGGGGAAATCCTGCCCCCTCCTCCACAGAAGGCTGTGGACCCAGATGAACCTGTGTGCTGCCACTAAGCAGGCAAAGCACTGCAGTACCCTGATCTGTAGGAGCTCCCTGTGTGCTGTCATGCAGGAAAGGTATAGAGAAGAGGCTGGTAGATTTGCTAGTACAAAGCTCCACCAGCCCTGGGAGGTGGATTTCTCTGTACTAGCAAAGATAGCTCATCCACCACCAGCTCCACCATCTGCCACCATCCAGCTCTAGGGGCTGCTCCTTTCCCCACCTCCTAGGCATTGCAATAAATCCCAATGCACAGTTCACCTGATCAAACTGTGCACTGATTTACAGAATCTTAAATGATTCCCTGCTGGGACTATTAGGTTTGAAGAGTCAGGTTGAAGATTATTAATTTTATTTATAATGACAAAAATTGATCTTCTAAACACACTGCTTCAGTGAGCAAAACAATTGAAAGCAGGGTAGAAGGCAAAGTGCTGGTTGTGAATAGGATTCTTGCATGAGAATGGTGAACAGGACTTTGCCCAAAGGAAGGATGACAACTAGTAACTCTAGTAGTGAGGACACGGTTTTGAACACATAGTTTATTGTATTTGCCATATCTTCAAGCGACTCTACAAATAGTGAGTAATTAATTCTCTCACCCACCCTGTGAATTAGGTAAGCAGCCCCATATTATAGGTAGGGAAACTTGATACAGAGAGGGAGTCAGTGTACAGGCCAGGATTCTCTTGTATTCTTGTGCTTAGACCATTTGAAATACTACTGTCATCTGTGAACAAATCTTGATTAAATAAGAAATTGTTAAATAATAAACCAAATATGATCCCAAAATTTTTCATGTTCATATGTCTCAGAGTCCAACAAAGGTTCCAAAAAGGAATGAAGATTTGTATTTATATAAGGATACTAAGATATAAGTGACTACAAAATTGCACACACAAATAATTTCTATTCCGCAACATATATATCTCCATATCCAGAAAACAGCTATTGTGAATGCATGCACCACAGCTTGTAATCAGCCAACCATTTCAGCACATGCTTAAGTTCCATTGACAAAGTTAAGCAGGTAGCAGCACAGAAGTAAGGGTGGCTATACCATACCATGCTATCCTTACTTCTGTGCTGATGCTGATGGTGGCTCTGCCTTCAAGCTGAGCACCTGTCCAGCAGCTGCTGCTCTCTGACCACCCAGCTCTGAAGGCAGCGCCACCAGCAGCAACCAGAAGTAAGGGTGGCCGTACTGCAACCCCCCTACAATAACTTTGTGACACCCGCCCCCAGCCCTCTTTTGGGTCAGGACTCCCACAGTTACAACACCATGAAATTTCAGATTTAAATAGCTGAAATCATGAAATTTATTAATTTTAAAATCCTATGACTGTGAAATTGACCAAAATGGACCATGAATTTGGTAGGGCCCTAATCATATGAATGCTCCAGAATCATTCTCATCCTATTAAATAAGCACGATGTCACAGATGACTGCCCTCCTTGAGTTACTATACTTTGGATAAAAGTTAAATCTGAGGTCTTGTGATTCACTGGCACTGTTGTAGAGACAGTGTGTTGATCATGGTATCCTGGCAAAACACTAGATCACATTGTTATTGTCTGGCTAACGTTTCCATTACATGGAACATGGTTTTCTTGATTTCCTGCCCTTGACTATTGTGTGGTGTTTCTATGCAGTTAGAAAACAGCCATACACCATCCCACATTTGGCCACACTTTCATAATAAGTGAAGTGAACCTTGTAAATCCCTTACTTAGTCCATGGGGATGTTTGAAGGTTTGATTAAGTAATGTTAATAAGTGATTGAGATCTTTAGATGAATGGAACTCATATATTATATAAGTTCCAAGAATTATTATTTTTTCATAACAGATTTAAATACAAAGAAATATGTTACATGCATAGCTTTGCGCTTTGCTGCATTTGTTTGTCTGATCAGACTTATTAGTCCTTTGTTTACAGGATGGAAATGATGTATTAGGATATGTTATATTCATGCTCACCTATTCAATTTCTTAGGGTCAGGTTTTCAAAAAAGCCACCAAAGTGGGTTGCACAAAGTTGGCAAAAGCCAAAACTTCATTTGCAAGTACAAAGTTGTACATGTGTAATTTCTAGTCCATTTCTGTCTAGGTGAAGATGTGGCCCAGGCACAAAAATATCTTTATGCTTCATAATCACTCATGAATTTATCCTGATAACTCCACTCTGTATGAGGGAAGTAGCATTCTGATCATTCAACATATGGCAACTGAGGCACTCAGAAATACAGGTCCCAATTCAGTAAGGTATTTCAATGTGTGCCTCATTTTAAGCATGTGAATAATCCTATTGACTTCAATTGACAATTCATGCCTAATTTTAGGCACATGTGTTTAAGCATCTGGTTGAATCAGGACCAAAATAACTTACAAACTCCAATAGTCGGTCTGTGGAAGATCTGTGAAGCCTGTTTATATTAGGAATGTCCCCGTCACCATAGTATCTGAACTCCTCACTCTCTGTAATATATTTATCCCGACAGCATGCCTGTGTGTTAGGAAAAACTACCATTGTCCTCATTTATAAGATGGGGAAATGAAGCACAGAGAAGCACTAAAGGAAGAATTCACTAGGGGAATGTAGGCCCCTAGCTGCCACTTTAGGTTCCCAAATCCAGCATTTAGGTGAGACTGACTTTTACAAAATCACCACTCAGCTGCCACCGGTAGGTGCCTAAAGTCCCTAGATGCCTAGGTTCCCACTGTTAAAGTACACAAGGTGCTTAAATTTAGAAAACGGGGAATGAGCACAGCTACCTTTGTCATGACCAGGCCAGTCAGCTTCACCTCAGTCCCTGGAAAAATCATGGAGCAGGTCATCAAGGAATCAATTCTGAAGCAATTAGAGGAGAGGAAAGTGATCAGGAAAAGTCAGCATGGATTCATCAAGGACAAGTCATGCCTGACTGACCTAATTGCCTTCTATGATGAGATAACTGGCTCTGTGGATGAGGGGAAAGCAGTGGATGTATTTATTATTCCTTGACTTTAGCAAAGCTTTTGGTACGGTCGCCCACAGTATTCTTGCCAGCAAGTTAAAGAAGTATGGGCTCGATGAATGGACTATAAGGTGGATAGAAAGCTGGCTAGATCATCGGGCTCAGCGGGTAGTGATCAATGGCTCCATGTCTAGTTGGCAGCCAGTATCAAGTGGAGTGCCCCAAGCATCGGTCCTGGGGCCGGTTTTGTTCAATATCTTCATTAATGATCTGGAGGATGGCGTGGATTGCACCCTCAGCAAGTTTGCAGATGACACTAAACCGGGAGGAGTGGTAGATATGCTGGAGGGTAGGGGATAGGATACGGAGGGACCTAGACAAATTAGAGGATTGGGCCAAAAAAAATCTGATGAGGTTCAACAAGAACAAGTGCAGAGTCCTGCAATTAGGATGGAAGAATCCCATGCACTGCTACAGACTAGGGACTGAGTGGCTAGGCAGCAGTTCTGCAGAAAAGGACCTAGGGGTTACAGTGGATGAGAAGCTGGATATGAGTCAACAGTGTGCCCTTGTTGCCAAGAAGGCTAACAGCATTTTGGGCTGTATAAGTAGGAGCATTGCCAGCAGATCGAAGGATGTGACCATTCCCCTCTATTTGGGACTGGTGAGGCCTCATCTGGAGTACTGTGTCCAGTTTTGGGCCCCACACTACAAGAAGGATGTGGAAAAATTGGAAAGAGTCCAGTGGAGGGCAACAAAAATGATTGGGGTCTGGAGCACATGACTTATAGAATCATAGAATATCAGGGTTGGAAGGGACCTCAGGAGGTCATGTAGTTCAACCCCCTGCTCAAAGCAGGACCAATCTCCAACTAAAACATCCCAGCCAGGGCTTTGTCAAGCCTGACCTTAAAAACCTCTAAGGAAGGAATGAGGAGAGGCTGAGGGAACGGGGATTATTTCGTCTACAGAAGAGAAGAATGAGGGGGGATTTGATAGCTGCTTTTCAACTACCTGTAAGGGGGTTCCAAAGAGGATGGATCTAGACTTTTCTCAGTGACAGGACAAGGAGTAATAGTCTCAAGTTGCAGTGGGGGAGGTTTAGGTTGGATATTAAGAAAAACTTTTTCACTTGGAGGGTGGTGAAGCACTGGAATGGGTTACCTAGGGAGGGGGTGGAATCTCCTTCCTTAGAGGTTTTTAAGGTCAGGCTGGACAAAACCCTGGCTGGGATGATTTAGTTGGGGATTGGTCCTGCTTTGAGCAGGGGGTTGGACTAGATGACTTCCTGAGGTCCCTTCCAACCCTGATATTCTATGATTCTATGATGACAGTGCCTACCAGCTTGGCACCTAACTTATGCCCAAGCCCCAGTTTACAAACTTGGTATTCCCCTTTATATTGCCTTTTACCCTGATCTGGTAGGTATTCTCAAAACATGTCTAAACCCACACAAAATGGCTGGACACGGAGGCGGTAGAGTGTGTCTCCCCACACACACACACCCTTAGTCTTTCAACTAAGCGATTAGGGCATTCACCCAGGCTGTGGGAGGCCCAAGTTCAAATCCTTTTTCCCCATCAGGTAGAGAGGGAAATTGAGCCCATGTCAACCACAGCCTGAGTGATTGCCATAACAGCTGGCTAAAGGTTATTGTGGGAGGGGCAGAGCACCAGCACTGCCTCAGGTTCTTCAGAAGAAAATAACTTGGTTTAGGTGCCTATGTTCAGGAGAGGGCACAGCTGTGAATCCTGAGCAGCGACAGGTGCCTCCCTCCAATCTGGATGTAGGTACCTAACTCTCTTGAAGATGCAAAGTTTAGGCTACACCCCTCTCCTCAGCATTTCTTACTACCGAGCTTAGATGGATTCCCACTCAGAACACTATCTTTTTGTAGATCCCATTCTCAGGTGCCTGTCTCTAGGGAGTTTGGACTCCTGACTCAGGGCTGTGAATTCCACTTGGTAGCAGGATGCCTAAGTCCCCCACATGAATTGCCCAAGGTCATGCAGGGACTCTGTGGCAGAGCAAGGAATCAAACCAATTCCCCTAATTCCTAATCCTGTGCTTTAATCACAAAACCTTCTTCCCTCAAGACCATTCTTCCCCCTTTAGTAAACACATCCAGATTTATTAAAGTTATATGGAACCAGGAAATAATGGTGATTTAGACCATGATTGGAAAATGACCAACACTATCCCAAACACACACGAGTATGGTTTGATACTTTTTTGATTCTTGTATATTGCAGGGCAATAAAGTGGGGAAAACCTCCCTTGTTCTCATATTGTATCTTTGTATGCTTAGACCTCCTGCAGAAATGCCATTAAAATGTTTTTGAATATTTTAATTAACACCATATGTCAGCCTGGGTGCCTCGCTGATGCTCTTGCTCTTTACCTGATGACTGGAGAACTTATATTTAAAGAAGACATTTTAAGACTTGTGCCCTAATGTTGTCCTTTGCTATTTACCTCTATCAACCATGCTTCATTAAATAAAATGTTTTGAGAGGGTGCCAATGTCCCCGTGATAAGATAGCTGCTGCCATTTCCCCCCTTTACAGAGTATTCTTGTATGGGTAAGGTCAAGACATCATTAAATTAGAAATGTGTTGAAAATTGTCTTGTACTTTTCAAAGACTGTAGCAATAGAAAGTTGTGTGGGAGGATCAATTATAGACTCACTTAGTTCTGAGATACCTAGCCTGTTTCATTTCTCTGTCATACTCATATATAAGAAACAACTCCTTTTAA
Source organism: Platysternon megacephalum (assembly GCA_003942145.1). Lineage (NCBI taxonomy): Eukaryota > Metazoa > Chordata > Testudines > Platysternidae > Platysternon > Platysternon megacephalum. The sequence continues at coordinate 14,700,394 of QXTE01000020.1, read as the reverse complement.
GTCAATTGATTTACATAGTGTAAAACCAATGTAAAATTAGAGGAGAATCAGGCTCACTCTTTCTAATCCTCTCATTATTTCACATGATGTCTCAACAACAAAGGAGATACTACATTTTTCTCCCTGATTTTGAGACAATAATACAGGTTCTGATGTGTTAGTCATAAGAATCACTCAAGCCCTCCTTCAGAATTTAAAGAATTATTAATCATGTCACAAAATTGTCTTTAAAAGTATCATTTATAGGTGGCTGCTTTAAGATGTATGACTCTAATAGAATAAAGTTAAGGTGCTTGGTTTTTGTTTTTGATTTGGTAGTACAATTTTCACAGATTTCTTTAAATTGTGGTTTTTTTTTTGTCCTCTTCATTTTTGCAGTACCATATGTCCAGCCCCTGGAGCTTAAATAACATTTCATTCACACTCACTCCTTCAGCAAGAGTTTATTTTGCTTTCACTAAACATTTTAATTGGCTGTTGTGCTAGAACTACTGCGGCCAAAAAAAAAAACAAGTGCTTTCCCTCTAGTCTGTGAACAGCCTTATAACTTCACCAGTGATGCTAAATGTTCTGGAAACCTATTTGCGTACTTGAAATGCTTGATGCACTATATTCCATCTTCTTTAAAAAAAATAAAGGCTTCTTAGTTAATTGCTGCTGATAGAGTGGCATTCCCCCCTTTGCCAGTAGGTCAGTGCAAGCCCAGTACACAGACCTCAAAACAGGGGTAATGGAAGACTTCAGTGGTGCAACCAGCCTTGTGTTGGGCCTCTGTACAGGGGTGATTTTCTCCCCCAGACCAGAAACGGACAACTCAGAAGACAGCAATTTTGTATGTCACACCAAATTAATAGCAATGTAAAACAAAAACATTACATTGATCAAATTGATTTTACTATACAGATATTTAGACTTGGGGCCATATACCCAACTGAGTGACAATATCTTAAGGACCAAATGCTGGCTTCCCTAGCTATATAACTGCAGAGCCACAGGCGGGAAGGGAGTTATGGGTATAGTAACCAATACTGGCTTCCCAAAACCTGTTGAACTCTGTAGTGTCTTCACACATTAAGCTATAAATGATGTAACTTAGGGATCTGAGGACATGATGTGGTCCATACATTTTAACACTGGTTACCTGCCCTGTCTGCAGCCATTGCACACCATACCCTGCTCAGATATGATGTGATCATGTGGTAATTGCCTCTGACCAGCCAGTAGTATGGATGATAACTGTATTGTTTATATAGTATTCATATTCTCCTGAGGAAAAATGAAGAGATAATTTTAGCCTTGGAGCACAGTCAATTTTGGACCCCGAGAACCCCTTTAAGAGGTTTTTAACATAATTCAGTAGTGATTTCTGGGGTGTGTTTGCCTAATTGGCTACGTCTGCCTTGACTATAAGTAATACAGAGCAATGACTGAAAAGAACAGTGTTCAAAGCCTTCATGTGGGAATATGCCAAAGACACCTTTGGAGGAGGGGAGGGAAGGATTAGCCCAAGAAAAAACAGGTAAAGATGTGTGATTGTAAAGTGCAAAACTGTATACACAGAAAAAAGAGGGGATGGAGAATTGCAAATGTAAACTTATAGCACATAGTTCCAAGAGATGTGAGAGAAGCTTATTTATAACATGCCACTTCCTGACCATCCTGGTGGTCCTACAAATAACATTAAATCATGTGTTACAAAGTGCTTCCATTTACCCTAGGAATATCTTGCACATGAACTATTCCCTTGGCACTTAGCATCTGACCGGACAACTGCTAGTATCTGGGTACACAACTATGATTGGATTTTCAGAAAATCCTTTCAAGTTCCTACCCAAGACGATTCATGGATATCTGTATGCTAATCAGCTAGTTTAGGCACACAGTGTACGGGGTTTGAAAATCTGGCTGCTAGTTTCTAAACTATCCTCAGATTGCAGAATTAGTGTAATGCTTGGAGTGGAAGAATATATGTTGACAATATTACTTGGAGGACAGAATTTGTATCCTATATTGTATCCTATATTGATCATTTGAAATATGTTCTTTTACACAAAGTGTGGGGAAGTATCTCATCCTCCCAGTCTTTTCCTGAAGCTTTCAAGCCAGATACACCTCATAAAATGAAATGCTCTCTAGGAAAATTAGTGAGGGTAAAATAAACTAGCGAAACATAATTTCACGGAAACCACACAAACCTTATATAAATAACTTAGTGCTTCCAGGAGAATTCTGATGAGTTTTAGAGAGCATATGGATATCTTAGGGGTCTTGCCGTACCTCACAAGGGGGTAGAACTACCTAGGCAAACTCCAACTGTGTCTAATCTGTGTCTATAGTTCTGTAATGAAAGAAAGGGCTAAATGGTGTCAGGGATAGCCCTATGTATTGGAATCTAAAAAGCTGGCTATGAGCCATCTGACAATGACTGTTACTGTGCTTGAATCATCTACTAACCACAGATACTCAGCATGCATCTTCAATGCTGGTAAAGGCAATTATGTTCTCTTTTGCCATAAGTGTTGTGTCTCACTTTCCAGAAGAAAAATCAGGAAAACGTCCAGAGTGGTCCTTCAGGTGTCCTTCCAGTTTACACGTCAGAAGACGAAACAAACAAGTAGTCTATGAAAATAACTGGTGCTCTCATAGAGCTGGTTGGCAATTTTTTGGTGAGATATGTATTTGGGATTTTTGTATTTGTTTTTTCAGAAAATGCTGAAACTTTTTTATGGAAATGCATTGTTTTCAATGAAACTTTAATCCGGAAGGCGTTTCTGGTCAGAATGGAATCTCTGGCCAACACCAGAGGCCAGCCCATTCTGGAATAGCCAATAGCCCTCTGGTTAAATCTCTTAGCTAGTATGTATTAGTACTAGGTTCAAGTGGCTGCTCTGAATTGGACAAAAGAGGTACCATAACCTGGATCTCCCCCACCCACGTTACATGCACTCATTGTTTGGCTATGGAGTCTGTCTCTAGTGCTGTGGCCCAATAAATATTTATTTATTTATTTATACAAAATGAAAAAGCTCCAACAGGAGAGGTACCGATTTAATCGTTTCATGTTGAGCGTATGCACCTGAGATGTGGAATGTGCAGGTTCAATACTCTGCTCTGTCTGATACTGAGCAAGGATGTGAATGTGGGTCTCCTACATCCCAGGTCATTTCTCTAACCACTACAATAGTGGCTACTTTGGGGTGGGGCCCTCTTTGCCTTCTGAAAAGGACTCAGTTTTCTTCCAGGATTAAACAAATTCCAAATCCTCAAACTTTTCCATGAAAAGGAAATGTGTTTTCGCCAGCCCCCATTGTAGATGATCTCCCTCCAACACATGAAAATCTAGATTCTCTCTAGCTAAAATATGCCTGAGGCAAACATTATAGCTTTATTACATTATGGATGCCTCTACTAATATGTCTGTAGAATATGCTGTGGCATGCCACTTGCTTGACTTAGAATGAAGGGTGCGTGTGTGTGGTGGGTGGGTGGCGGGGTGTTAATAAGAGAGAGAGAGCCACAAGTATAGTTGAAATTCTCTTTTCCTGATGTTTATTTATTATTTATTTACAAATGGAGACCATATCTACAACAGACATTTTGCTGATAAAAGAATGTCAGTTAGGGGTATGATTCTTTTGACACTTATACCAGTAAAATACCCTACTATAAACACAGTTATACCAACAAAAATATTTTGCTGATATAGTTTTTGTTCAGGGCACTGGTATCCGCTATACAGGCAAAATAACCCTTTGCCATATAAGTTGTATCTCTACCAGTGGTGTTTGCCTGTATAGATACACAGGTAATCCCTTTCTAGTATAGACCTGGCCTTAAACCCCAGTCCTGCAAACACTTATGCCCATATGTAACTTTATAGGGTTGGTCCTGTTGAACTCAGGGGGACTCCTCATGTATATGAATACTTTTACATGTGTAAGGGTTTGCAGGATTGAGAGTGTACTTCAGTAAACTCATTTTTGTACTTTTGGGGTAACACATAAAATACCAATAGGTAATTTTTGGCACTTCAACTGATTAGACATTTCAATACACATCCACCACCATTACAAACGGAGAAAAAAAACCCAAAGATAATACCTTACTCTTACAGAAATGTTCCGCCCACTATCCGTTGGCCTTCTATTAGTTGTTCTGTTGTGACCAATAGTTTGCACAAATTAATTTGAATCCCCACAGAGATCACATTGATCCCAGTTCACTGTTAAACTCTTAAACAAAAGAATGTTCAGAAAGGGTAACTAGTGTAAAGTAAGGGATCACTAATAATCCTGTGGGCCTTGTATCAGAGCAGTGTGTGTGATGATAGCTCCAATCTTGTATATGGCTCCAACTAAACAATTAATATCCTTCCAAAAGTTTTTACAATTTTTGTGTTTAAATATTAACTTTCTCCCACTGTTCCCTCACTCAGAGATGAACTGAGCCAATTTTGGTATTCTACTTAGAACATGGCTGCCTTGCATGAAGAATAGACTTATTTTATTTTTTTAGTTCCATACAAGATCACAGTGTTTGACAAATAGTTTTATCAATTTGCCATAGTCAATCTTTCTTTTTTATGTACACAAACAATACAGGTTTTAATATATTCTTCATCTCATATAATTAACAATGTGAGGGTGGGAAGTGCATTAACTTTTTATAGTCAATGTCACTTATTAACTGACATTTTGGGAAAGAATCATCTTTGCCTCGATAAGTTTATGAATGGAAACATACATTAAAATGCCACTTGTGTCTAATATAAACTTACAAAACAGTAAAATGAGGCCAATATTTAAGATTGCTATTCTTTTATTCATCCTAAGTAATGTAGAAGCTTCTCAATTATTTATGGCTTTACATACTGTAGAGATAGCAGACTTGATTGCAGGGATTTTTCAATCAATTTCTCTGATATAAAAGTGTTAATTTTCCTGTTTTGTATGATCAATGCCAACAGCAGGGCAGTGAGAAGAAAGACAGTGAGAAGGAAATGTTAACATTTTTCAAAGACATGACCTGACTCTGCAGCCACACTCAGGCAAATACCTGCTAGAATCAATGTATCACAAGCCTCAAAGCATAGGGCCACCAGGGCTGCAGACTCAGTCCCTCCAGAGGAGAGAAGGATGAGCTGCCAATATTACCTGGTTTGAATACTCATCCTCCAGCAACTTCTTCAGAAGCAATTGCCTCTCCCTGCACAAATGAATAAAAACAAGCATTTGAGAGCCATTTGAAGAATCCACCACTACATTCAAAGACACACACCACCGCTTCTGTGTAAGGATACACATATATTATATTAAAAAAATATACTTCAAAGACAGAACCATCTTCAAATTATTCTAAATAGACATACTATTGATTGATTCTAGGACCACAATGATCAGGTCCCAGACACACTGGTGGAGTGATACCTGCCTCCCACATGCTTCCACAATCGTGGAACGGGAAAGAAGGAATCCTCATGAATGTCTTGCCCTACTGAAAAAATGCACAAGACAAATAAACTATTTCCACAACAATTAATGGTCAAGATTGAAATCCCAACAAGGTCAAGCACAAGGTCATTGAGAAATAGGCCTGAGTACATTGCAAGATGTGATTGATGGCATTTCTGAGGGAGAAAAACAAAATATAAACATTAAAATAAATTCAGTTTGATACAATGAACAATAAATATTGAATACCATAAGAAAAAAAAATCATTTGGCTTCTCTGTTCAAGAATGATGTTCGTATTCTTGGCTTGTTCCAAAACTGGAAAACACCAGTATGTTATATCTTTTCATTCAAAGAAATTTCAATATATAGGATTACATGGTAATCAGAACAAACGAGCAAGCCAATTTGCCAGTATTATTCAATATGAATATGGTAGATGTTTTTCATCAAAATGTTGTTCACCTATGCCTGAAAAAACCTTTAAGGCCTCAATCCAGCAAAACATCTAAGTGTGTGCTTAACTTTAAGCTGAAGAGCTATTCATTGATGTCAATGTGCTGCTGTGCAGAATCAAATTTTGCCAAATCTATTTTTTTCTAATGTTCTTGTCTAGTACAGTGAGTTTATCCAGTCTCCTAATAAACACATCTCCAAGAATCCTCAAGATTCAGTGAGAGGACTTTTTTCACTTTAAGACCTATCAGAATAAAACTTTCTTGACCAATCACTGTGCAGGCAGGATCCATCTAGAAATGTTTATTACGTACTTGTCTAGGTGTCCTGGAACTCATTATACAGCTGTTATTCCCACTCACACAGATGAGGTTATGGTTAATGTTCTTGAATGTCTTGCCTCTTTCCTAAGTAACTCTAATAATTCAGGCTGAGGAGCTGAGAACAAAATTTAAGTTCCTCTGTGATCTGTTAGAAATATCCAGTTTTGCCTGGTGAAATCCATTAAATCAGTGTCCATAAATCTTTGCCAGGTGATGGGACATGGACCATGAAGTCAGGAGATAGTAAAGGAAGCCTTTTTCAGATCACCCCCACTTTATTCCACAGTCTGAAGGCCTGTTTACTAAATACTTATATTTTATGTATTAAAATAAATAGATATTGCATTACAGTACATGCAAAATTTATACTAAATTAACTTATACCCTTCACCAGGACAGGCCCAACAAGGAAAATAACACCACTGGCCATCATGTACAGTCCCCAGCTAAAACCTCTCCAGCACATCATCAACAATCTAAAACCTATCCTGGAAAACGATCCCTCATTCTCAGACCTTGGGAGGCAGGCCAGTCCAAGCTTATAGACAGCCCCCCCACCAACTTGAAGCAAATACTCACTAGCAACTACACACCACACCACAGAAACACTAACCCAGGAACCAATCCCTATAACAAACCCCGTTGCCTACTGTGTTCCCATATCTGCTCTAGCGACACCATCAGAGGACACAACCACATGAGCCACACCATCAGGGGCTCATTCACCTGCACATCTACTAATGTGAAATATGTACCATCATGTGCCAGCAATGCCCCTCTGCCATGTACATTGGTCAAACCGGACAGTCTCTATGTAAAAGAATAAATGGAACAAATCAGACATCAGAATGGTAATATACAAAAGCCCGTAGGAGAACACTTCAAGCTCCCTGGACATTCTATAACAGATTTAAAAGTAGCCATACTTCAACAAAAAAACCTTCAAAAACAGACTTCAAAGATAAACTGCAGAGCTACAATTCATTTGCACACTTAATGCCATTAATTTGGGCTTGATTAGGGACTGGGAGTGACCGGTTCACTACAAGAGCAATTTTATTGGCACCTCCTCATCAATTATTGGGAGTGGACCACATCCACCCTGATTGAATTGGCCCTGTCAACACTGGTTCTCCACTTGTAGGGTACATAAGAACAGCCATACTGGGTCAGACCAAAGGTCCATCAAGTCCAGTATCCTGTCCTGACAGTGGCCAATGGCAGGTGCCGCAAAGGGAATGAACAGACAGGTTATCATCAAGTGATCCATGCCCTGTCACCCAATCCCAGCTTCTGGCAAACAGAGCCTAGGGTCACTATTCCTGCCCATCCTGGCTAATAGCTATTTATGAACCTATCTAGCTCCCTTCTTGAACTCCCTTCTCTTCATGTGTGAGTATATTTATGCCTGCATCTGTAATTTTCACTCCATGCATTTGAAGAAGTGGGTTTTTTACCCACGAAAGCTTATGCCCAAATAAATCTGTTAGTCTTTAAGGTGCCACCGGACTCCTTGTTGTTTTTGTGGATACAGACTAACACAGCTATCCCTCTGATACTTGACAGACACCATATGTCTGTAGTTCTGTACACCCATATGCAGTATGCTAATAATGCAAGATTGTTAAAAATATCTCATTGTGACTTGCAGTCACAGACAGGAGGAAAGCAGTCCTTGCCATTATTTGTGAGAGGCATTATTTGTGAGGCATTAGCCTCACGTAGCTACCCATGATTCTGTCAAGAGAGCTAGATGGAGAAGTTTCTAATCATGCAAAGCAAATACATGGTTTTTTTATGTTTGTGTAAAATTCTGCTATTAACTATCAGTAATTAAACTGTATATCTATCAATATTTCCTGAAATATTTTTATTAAAGCTAAAAATTTACTATATATGGTCTTTGCAATTCTCTACCAGGTATTTAATCCAAATGATGTATTTTCATCTGCAAATATTATGTGTTAGTAAGTCTTTAAATAAAATGAAATTATTAGCATTGCAATATCTCCAGCTCCCACCCATCCTCACACAAAAATCTCATACAACTAACAGCCTGATTCAGTAATATATTTGTAATGTCTGGATGTAAAAAAAAAAAAGTGATTGATCCTTTGGACATTTTTTACCCAACCTTTAATAACAGCGCTTTATGTGTTCAGCCACTGAGAACTCTCTCTCCCTCTCTCTGGCTCTCTTCCCTTTACTTTGAAGATATAACGCAGTTTCTGTGGGCCTACCTGACCCAAAGCCTATTGAAATCAATAGCAATATTCTCATTGACTACAGACAACTTTGGATCAGGCCCCGTATGTTCCAGATACTGAAAAATAGTTGATATTTAATAAAAACTAGAATGTTTTTAATAATTATCATAATATGTCATTCAAAACGAAAATGGTTGTATAAATCTAGTGAATCAATATTCTTTTTCCACACGTGTATGAACTACGTTTGGCCAGATAGTCAATTGAGGAAGTGAAATCTACCACCTTCTGAACTCATCCAACTGCATAGTCAGAGCTCTGACTTTTGAGAGTTCATGGTCCCTTTTATAAATTATTTTGATTCCCACCCTATCCACTGAACTTTGAAATTCTCTGCCATGGGCACTACTGAAAAAAGTTACTGCATGTTAGGCAGCTAATCTGTTAAAATGTTGCAGCCAGTTGACTATAGCTTCTGATTAGTTCAAAAATTTGAACATTTCAGCTGTTTTTGGGTTGTTTTTAATTAAACTTTTCTCTGCATGCTTGGGTACAAATTTTGTCTAATCCTGGGCAAATTTAAATGTAAACTTAATGCATAAACTGAGGTTTACTCATTTCTACTGAAATCAAACATATATGAAAGCACCATAGCCAACAGGTAAATATATCAGACTAATATTCTCCTAAAACATTCTTTTGTGCATATTCAGCATTTGTTTAATCAAAGTATGTAAACGTTATTTTAAAAAATTATTCCTCTGCCATTTGTCACAAGTACTAAAGAAAGAGACAAATTATCGGAGTAGAATGTTGCCAACCCTGCGCAATGTACTGAACAAATGGCAGCAGAAAAACTTTACTGTAAAGCATTAGTCAGACCCCTGGTTCTTATAAACTCTGGCAAAACACAATTTTTCATGCCGTGACACTGATATACTGTCTTTATTTTTAGATTTTGTGCTGTAACAACAAGCCACAAATGTTAAGAGTGCCCTGCTTCATATTTGGGTGTCTGCAGGTTTGATTTAGATTACTACTGACACAAGTCAGGCAGTGAAGTAGACCACGGTCAGGTCATCCAGTCAGCTGGCCTCTTTCTTACCTTTGTGCTCTAAAGAAATATGAACCAATTCGGACCATACTGTATTGTGATGGAAATCATTTCTAATGGACTGTGGTTACAAGATGTTGCAGAATATATACATCATTCAGCACCGGTAATACATCTTCTTTCCATATAGCAAACAGTGCCCCATTTAGCGAGAATGGCCACATTCATCTTGCTCTGCCTTTACTTCATACATCACATGGCTGCAATACTGATTTGCTATCAGAAAGTAGCAGAACATTGAAAAGGGGTGTCTGAAAATGACATAAAAATAATTAGATTCTCACTTACAGAAAAGATTGAATGCCAGGGCTCATCCTTTGCATTCAAGTATCTGATGGTTGTAGGAAGCGGGGTGGGGGGAGGAGGAGAGTGGGGCTTTTTTTTTTTTGAAGGCAGCTATGAAAGATAATATGATCTGTACAAACTGTGCTAATATGATAACCAAACTGGCTAGAATTATATCTATAAAATTCTCAACTAAACTGTTTGCATTGCACTTTGATTAGTGTCTAACCTTTGTGCCAAGCAAGGTTGTAAAACTGTCTTTTCTTCAAGTCATCGTGACATGCTGATATGAGTGATAAGCAAATACCTGCCATCTTGTTCACTGCAGAATCATTCTGCGCATGGCTGTCTTCATCAGGATTTATTTTTCCTTCAAATCTACAGGCTGATGACAATATCCCACACTATAAACCCAGCCTCCCCGCCCCAAGCTCTACAGTTTGGAACAGTAAAAACAACAATTTTTTTCAGCATCATCTGATATCTTGACCTTTATTTAAAATGAAATTAACATGCAGATTCATGGATGACCTTGATATTTTGAGTTTTCATTTTATTCCCACAGCTCCTGTACAGATTTTTAAACATAACTAATTCATTTCCCAGTTATTTTCCAATGGCATTAAACTTTTCTGTAGCTTAAATTCCTATAGGAAAATCAATTTGCTTAAACTAAAGTAAAAGGCAAACATAAATTAGTCTGAAGAATTGCAGTGATGAATCAGAGATTTAAAGCAAATATTGAAAAAAGTGATTAATTGTGATGGCTGATTCAGTATGAAATGTAAACATAATTTAGGCAACAATATTTTTGCAATCTGAAAGTTCCTCATCAAGTGCCAGTCCATATACTTATTCCACAGTTGGTGAACACATGTCTAGTGTGCACACATAGAATTTTCTTGTCAGCAGTATCTGTCAGGACAGTGCATGCACCTTTCTTTTCCTTGTGCACTTCATTAGGGTATAAAGGGTGGAGCTATGCTGCTTCACCCAGTTCCTTCTCTCCCACCCATGTATTGGAACAACTCTCTTCAGGATTTGCATCTACTTTAGTGTTTTTTGTTAGCAGTTGGGTTCAGTTAGTTAGGTCTATGGGACACCGCAGGGGGAAAAGGGCTTTTTCCCTCCATCACTACTGGCAAGTCCCCAGGCTTTAAGAACTGCTGATCCTGCAAGGTGGTTGTACCTCTGAACGACGGACATATGAGGTGTCTGTTCTGCTTCACTGAGGGGCATGTGCTGGAGTGCTGTGAAATCGACAGGTCCTTCTTGAAGCAGACCCAACGCTGAAGGAAGGTTCACCTGAGGGAGACTATCCTCATGCAGCAGGCAATCAATCATAGAATATCAGGGTTGGAAGGGACCTCAGGAGGTCATCTAGTCCAACCCCCTGCTCAAAGCATGACCAATCCCCAGACAGATTTTTACCCCAGTTCACTAAATGGCCCCCTCAAGGATTGAACTCATATCCCTGGGTTTAGCAGGCCAATGCTCAAACCACTGAGCTATCCCTCCCCCAATCAGACCAGTCTCTGGCCCCGGGATCCACACATCAGACTCCTTGGGAGATTGGAGACTGTTGAAATCTGCTCCTGCTTCAGCATCAAAACCAGCTGGAAGATCACTCAGGCCTGCAGCTTCCTTGTCCTTGAAGCAGGGCCGGCTCCAGGGTTTTTGCTGCCCCAAGCAGCGCAAAAAAAAAAAAAAAAAGCCGCGATCGTGATCAGCTCTACCGCCACCGCTTCAGTCTTCGGCGGCAATTCGGCGGCTGGTCCTTCGCTCCGAGAGGGAGTGAGGGACCCGCCGCCGAATTGCTGCTGAAGAGCCCAACATGCCGCCCCTCTCCATTGGCCGCCCCAAGCACCTGCTTGCTGGGCTGGTGCCTGGAGCCGGCCCTGCCTTGAAGCACAAAAAAAAAAAAAAAAAAAAAAAATGGATTCGGCACAATCCTCAAAGGAGAAGAGGCAAAGATTGCCTTCCCCAGATCCAATTTTGAGGCTGAATAAGATTATCAGGCTGTTAGACTATAAAGTTACTTCAAAACTTAGGAAAACTTCCCTGAACACTGGAGTTGGTCCCAGCTGAGTGAACCTCGCCATAATAGAGGCTCCATGTGATGCAAACCTGGCTGTTTTAGCAGCTTCTATACTAAGGCAATTTGAGAGACTGCTGACTAGTGCAGTACTGGGTAGAAGCCTGCCTCTGGTACTAGTCTTTCTATTGCCTCTGGCACTAGCTCCAATGCAGTCTCCCCTGCACCAATCTGCAGGTGCCCCACTGCCTGGGGCCACGTCATCAGGACCAGTGCCCCTACAGCTACTGGAGCAGCATTCATCACTGATGTTTCCCAGATTCATGGGCCCAGCAATTTCATTTCTCCTACCATCCAGTCAGGCTCCTTCTACACCCACAGGGTGAACATGACCCTTCCCACGTTCTTTCATGTCTTCTGACTCGCAAAATGATGATTTTCTGTTCTTTGATGATTATCTGTTCTGTTAATTTCCTCTGGGTCACCTGGCATTGGCCATTGTCGGAAGACAGGATACTGGGCTAGATGGACCTTTGGTCTGACCTAGTATGGCCGTTCTTATGTTCTTACGAAAACCATCAGCCATCCCCATCCAGGTCCCAGGGCCTGGTGGTATCAGTCTCGTCCTGGGGGATAAGAGATGCATACCCATAGTTGATGACAGAGTGTGATACTGACCCAGTCTGGTACAAGGACTGCTAGTACCAAACACCAGGGTGTCTGGTGCCATATGATGAAAGTATGTGGAGCATGTGTGCCCCCAGAGGACCTCAGTGCCACCCAAGACCAGCCTCTCCACTGCAATTGTGGCACACACCTGCACCTCACACCTGCACCAGAGATTGGATACTTCCCTGCTGCTTCCCCCAGATCAGAACCAGGAGCAGGCTGCTCCAGTGCAACAGGTCCAGGATGAGGGAAAGATAGTACTGAGCATGATCTTGTCATCTACCTTGCCCCAGATCAGCTGACTACTAACTCTGAGGACTACAGGGTGCTCCAAGACCTCATGAGAAAGGTAGCAGAGGCTTTGGCAATACTACTGAGGCGGTGCAGGATATGTCATACAAGCTCCTTGACATTCTGCACTCTGCGGTACTCACTGATCTTGATCAATGAAGGGCTATTGGAGTCCATGAAAGCCCTATGGCACAGACCACCATCATTGGCACCAATGTCCAAACAGGCAGATAGATGGTACCAGATCCCGGCTACAGGATAGGAATAGTTCTATTCACACCTTGTACCAGGTGCTAATGGTGGCCAACAAGAGAACCTGGCAGGGCCGCCATAAATCAACCCCCAAGGACAAGGAGGTACAGTCAGGGCTGCCCAGAGGATTCAGGGGGCCTGGGGCAAAGCAATTTCAGGGGCCCCTTCCATAAAAAAAAGTTGTAATACTATAGAATACTATATTCTTGTGGGGGCCCCTGCGGGGCCCGAGGCAAATTGCCCCACTTGTCCACATCCCCCTCCCCCCCCGGCCCCGGGGTGGCCCTGGGAAAAATAAACATTTAAAAACTTTCCGCATGTCGGCACAAACCCAGTTTTGAGAACTTCTTTTCAAGTCACCTTTACAAGGTATCACTGGTTCTCAGCATCAGCTAGTGCTAAAAGGCACTAAAGCTCATTAAAAGGGTTGGACAAATATTTTCTGTCAACTTTTTTTGGATCGAAAACTAGGGGTTTTTAAAAAGTAGAAAAAATCACAGACAATGTCTGCTTTCCTTCAAAATTTGTTGTGGTTTTTTTAATTGAAAAGCTGAAATTAGTCTGCCAAAACCTGAACATGGTTTGGGGTTTCAGAAGTGTGTGGCCAAATATCTGCTACTTGCTGTGTTTGATTGTTTAAAGAAACAATAAAAAAATTCTGCTTAAAAAAAAATCCAAAACTTTTGAACCACCTCAGCTTGTGAGCAAACGCCTGAGCCCATCCAGTCAGAGATTTTTCCAGTTTCTGATACTCTGCTGGCTTCCTTGACTCATATCTGTCTCCATAACTTTGGGTTCATTTAGGTTAGAACATAAGAATGGCCATACTGGGTCAGACCAAAGGTCCATCCAGCACAGCATCCTGTCTACCGACAGTGGCCAATACCAAGTGCCCCAGAGGGAGTGAACCTAACAGGTAATGATCAAGTGATCTCTCTCCTGACATCCATCTCCACCCTCTGACAAACAGAGGCTAGGGACACCATTCCTTACCTATCCTGGCTAATAGCCATTAATGGACTTAACCTCCATGAATTTATCTGTTTCCTAGAGACTGGCTCCATGGGGCCCCTCACAAACTGGAGACGGTTACTGTGGGTTTGTCTTTAGTATAGCTTATGTACATACTCCACGAACTGAGCATTTGAGCTTGTTCCAGAATCTGGGATGAGTCTATGTTGTGAAAACTGAAATGCTCAAAATAGCACATGCATGTGAATTAAATTAAATTGCTAAAATTAAATTAACCCAGGGGGTCTCAAACTGGCAGTTGGGACTCCTCAGGGGGTCACGAGGTTATTACTGGGGGTCACGAGCTGTCAGCCTCCACCTCAAACCCTGCTTTGCCTCCAGCATTTATAATAGTGTTAAATATATAACAAAGTGTTTTTAATTTATAAGGGGGGGTCGCACTCAGAGGTTTGCTATGTTAAAGGGGTCACCAGTACAAAAGTTTGAGAACCACTGAATTAACCCCTCTGGAGCCTCGGGGAAAGCAGGGTAGGGGGGTCTCCCTTGGTAGGGTTGGGAAGGAGGTAGGTGGTATAGGATATTGCTCTTCTCATGTGATCCCACCCCCATGGCTCTCTTGGCTCTATCACTGTTAATCTAAAGTGGCTAATTTTAAATTAAGCTACCCTCCCCTGACATGAATCTCCCTATGGCACTGAAATTAAATGTAGAGTATAATTTGGCATTTGAGAAGTGAAAGGGATGCTAGCCCTAAGGGAAAAGATAACAACTTGGCTCTTTGTATGTCCCTAGCCTCTGTTTGTCAGAGGGTGGAGATGGATGGCAGGAAAGAGATGACTTGATCATTGCCTGTTAGGTTCACTCCCTCTGGGGCACCTGGCATTGGCCACTGTCGGTAGATGGACCTTTGGTCTGACCCAGTATGGCCATTCTTATGTTCTAACCTAAATGAACCCAAAGTTATGGAGACAGATATGAGTCAAGGAAGCCAGCAGAGTATCAGAAACCTGGAAAAATCTCTGACTGGATGGGCTCAGGCGTTTGCTCACAAGCTGAGGTGGTTCAAAAGTTTTGGATTTTATTTTAAGCAGAATTTTTTTATTGTTTCTTTAAACAATCAAACACAGCAAGTAGCAGATATTTGGCCACACACTTCTGAAACCCCAAACCGTGTTCAGGTTTTGGCAGACTAATTTCAGCTTTTCAATTAAAAAAACCACAACAAATTTTGAAGGAAAGCAGACATTGTCTGTGATTTTTTCTACTTTTTAAAAACCCCTAGTTTTCGATCCAAAAAAAGTTGACAGAAAATATTTGTCCAACCCTTTTAATGAGCTTTAGTGCCTTTTAGCACTAGCTGATGCTGAGAACCAGTGATACCTTGTAAAGGTGACTTGAAAAGAAGTTCTCAAAACTGGGTTTGTGCCGACATGCGGAAAGTTTTTAAATGTTTATTTTTCCCAGGGCCACCCCAAGGGGATGGGGGGACAGGTGGGGCAATTTGCCTCGGGCCCCGCAGGGGCCCCCACAAGAATTCTATAGTATTGCAACTTTTTTTTTATGGAAGGGGCCTCTGAAATTGCTTTGCCCCAGGCCTTGGGGGTGATTGGCGGCAATCTGCAAGGGGCAGCAGTCCGTGTGTTTTTGCCGCTCCAAGCAGCGCGCCGAAGTGCCGCTGCGGACGGCGGGGGCAGTCTGTGTGCAGTTAGGGCGGCACGCACGTTTCGGCGGCGGCGGCAATTCGGCGGCAGCTTCTATGTTCAGCTGCCCGCGGGGGCGATTCAGCGGCTTCTGTCTTCCGGCTGAAGACAGAAGCTGCCGCCGAACTGCCTCCCAGGCGATGGCTACAGTGGTCACATGCACCACTTCTTCTGGCTGGGTTGTGCAGGCATATCTTGGAAATTACAAACAACTATTGAGGATTTACCATTTGAGGGTTTATCATTTTTCCATGAGAAGACTGACAAGGCAATGAGATTCCTTAAAGATTCTACAGCCACCATTAAATTCCTGGGGATTGATACCCTGGCCACTAGAAGAAGGCACTTTAGACCACAACCCCATCAACAACAGCAATTCTTCCAGTATAAACATCCTAATCCCCGAGCTGCAGGCAGAGGTCTTCAAGAAGAAAGTCCATCTACGGGTCTACCTCTCAATTGCACCACCCTGCTTTGGCACCAACCAGGCAGCAGATTTGATCTGGTGCCTGAGGACAACATACCATTAATTCCCCAATTGTTGCCCTCCCTTCCATTTGGCAACCATCCGGCTCACTTCCAACAGACTTGATGCAACATCGCCTTAGACCTCTGGGTATTGCAGGTGGTTCAGAAAGGCTATGCCATCCAGTTAATTTGTCTTTCCCCTCCCCCGCACCCTCCATCTCTGTCCCTCTTGAGGGACCCCTTCCATGAGAGCCTGCTTCAACAAGAAGTGCAATTCCCCTTTGCTGTGGGTGTGATAGAGGTGCCTTAAAAAGGGAAGGCTGTTCTTGGGAATGAGGAAGTACATTGAATAGAAGACAAGAGGGCTTCTTCCCATATTAGACCTCAGCGACCTCAACATCTAAGCTCAGGTTCAAGATGGTCTCCCTCACATCCATCATCCCCTTCCTAGACCAGAAATACTGGTATGTTGTGCTTGGCTTCAAGGGTGCGCACTTCCGCATCACAATTCACCAGTCACATAAATGCTTCCTGAGGTCTGTGTTGGACAACAATCACTATGAATACTGGATTTTGCCCTTTGGTCTCTCTACAGCTCCCCATGTATTTATGAAGTGCTTTACAGTGGGATGGCCTACTTCAGAAGGATAAGTATCCAGATCTTCCTGATGACTGGGTGGTGGGGGTCAACTCAGAATCTCAGGTCCGGGCCAGTACTGCATCAGCTCTCCAGCTGTTCATATGTTCTGGGCCTGTTGGTGAACAAGAAGAAATCCACATTAAACCCTGTGCAGCACATAGAGTTCATTGGGGCCATATTCAATGTGGAGACAGTTCTTGCCTATCTACCACTTGACATGTTTCATGGCAGATGGTGGAAGTATACCACAGGAAGCTGAATGCATTTCACCAGATTTGTTTAAGACAAATCTTGGGAATTTATTGGAGAGATTCTGTAACCAATAAGGAAATGCTCCATTCTCTCAGTCCAAAGCTCAGGGTAACTATATTCTTTGCAAGGCGGTGTCAGGAATAAATCAAAGGGAGACACAACGCATCCGTCTGATTAAAGATTGCAACAAACCCAAAGTGCTTTCATCCAAACTTACTATTTTATTAGATCTCAATCACACACAGATATGCAAAAGGGTTAGAGCACCTCCAAATAATAGTTACCCATGGTCTGGAGGGGTCTCGAGTGGTCAAACGACAAGGTTCAAGTGGCCAGCTATCTGCCAGTCACTGAGAAGTACAAGAGATGTCCAGAAGGTCAAATCCAAATCACTCAGACCTCTTTACCTTTTTATGCTCAAAATGTCACATAGCTTGTCAATCACCAATAACCGCTGAGCAAGCAGTTTGTTAAGCAAGAAGTTTCAAGCCGTTAGTTATACATATGTGTTTTTGCAGAGTCTGAAGTCTCATGGGTTCCCAACACACACACACACTTCAGCAGCTTTAAAGAAGCAAGACAGGATGATGCAGGATCATGCTCAATTCTCATGGTCACTCCTGCTCCTCTCCTGCCCTGCCTAGTTATGCTAAGGCTGCTACAAAGGCCTTACAGGTGTTTTTGGCAATAAGTTTAATAATTGATATTTACTGGCAGTGGCCTAGGCATTCTGCTGTGTTTCCAGTGTCTCCCAGAACAGCATCACACAGGTCAGCACAGTGCATGCACCTTTCTTTTCCTTGGCAGACAGATGTAGTGGCTCAGTCATGTGATCAGGTTACCCCCCCTTGGCAGAAGCACAAGGTATATCTTGGACTAGATTCCCCCTGGAGGGATGAGAAGACTTGGAGGGCAAAGAGTTGACTTATCATAAGATAAGTGGAAAAGGATGCTGCCATCATGGAGATGACTTATGTTGGAATCAGACATCTTGCTCTGGACAGACAGTGGGGAAAAATGGGTTAACTCATGTGCCACTAGGCACAGGAGATTCTAACTAACTGTATTCACATCCTCTCACAGAAATGAGATCCTGCCTTAAGCTGCTGGGTCTCATGGCAGCATGTACATTTGTTATGCTATATGCAAGGCTCCACTTCCAGCATTTTCAGGCAAGGCTGTCTTCAGTTTACCATGCCACTAGACCCCACCTCAACAAAGGTGGTGAGTCTTCCACCCCAGTAGCCCACTGGTTGCTAGACTCGTGGAAGGACCTGGGCAATATTTGCAAGAGGTTCCTGTACAGCAGTTTCTCTCAAACTGGGGTTGCCGCTTGTGTAGGGAAAGCCCCTGGCGGGCCGGTTTGTTTACCTGCCCCGTCCGCATGTCCGGCCGATTGCGGCTCCCACTGGCTGCGGTTCACTGCTGCAGGCCAATGTGAGCTGCAGGAAGCGGCGCCCAGTATGTCCCTCAGCCCGCGCCGCTTCCAGCAGCCCCCATTGGCCCGTAGCAGCGAACCGCGGCCAGTGGGAGCCGCGATCGGCGGGACCTGTGGACGGGGCAGGTAAACAAACTGGATCGGCCCGCCAGGGGCTTTCCCTACACAAGCAGCGACCCCAGTTTGAGAAACACTGCTGTACAGCCCCAGTTTACCATAAAGAACCACGATTTCCAGTGCTGCCATGTGAGGATGAGGGGCTCAAATTGGCAATCTCACAGCTCAGGGTTTGTCCAAAATGGAACAGGCCTTACACAGGCCTTACACCCACGCATTGTTATTTTAATCAAAGACTCGGCCTGAGGCTCGTTTATTGATTACACACCAAAGCGTTGGGGATAACAGTTATGGAACTGCTCCCCTGAAGCAAAGCACACACAGGCTTTTAAAGCTTAAAAACGTAAAAACAAATTACACACAGTTAAGTAAGAGTAATAATGGCCTTATTAGGAATAAGAGAGTTATTCTGGGACTTTCCAGCATTCTTTTGCAACCTTGCCCTGGTATGGGTGCAATTTGAGTAAAGGGCTTTTTGGTGGTTTCCAACGATGTTACAACTTTGCCTTTTATGGGGTGCTTATTACACAAATGTTCTTAACAGGGTACAGTTACACAATGGGAGTAGTTATACAACTAGTATAAGGGAAGGCACGAGTTACATTGATTCTTGATAATTGCGTCACACTTATAGGTTACCTTATTGCTTCACACAAGCGGTTATTATATTTCAAAAGCAGTACACACATATTGCAAATTATTCTTGTTGCTGAGGCTTTCTACTGTCTTCCCTCCAGCCTCCCCCCCCCCCCTCTGTGTCCCAACCTTCGACTGCCATTGCCAGAGAGCATAGCACTTAGCATGACTCAGGCTTGGGCCTACCAGCCGCTGGGCGGGCCCTGGCCATGCAGAAAGATTTAGAATAA
Source organism: Platysternon megacephalum (assembly GCA_003942145.1). NCBI lineage: Eukaryota > Metazoa > Chordata > Testudines > Platysternidae > Platysternon > Platysternon megacephalum. The sequence continues at coordinate 14,680,859 of QXTE01000020.1, read as the reverse complement.
TAGGGCCAGCTTGATTTTCCCCCGCAGTGTCCTAGATCTCAGGTCGTATACAGGGCATGTGCAGCCTTCCTTCCAAACATTTGCAACCAGATAATCTTGGTTAGGTAAGACAATTCAGCAACAGTCTTCTACCTAAACAGGCAGGGAGGAGCCAGGTCACGTGTCCATCCAGCTTTGGGATTTTGCCATATGGCACCACATTACCTTACCAATGCTCTGTCTCTGTGGTGGACAGCATGAATGTAGATAACCTGAGCAGACATTTCTACAACAATCATGTTTGGTTAATTCATTTGAGAGTCCTTCAGGACATTCTCCAGCAATGAGGGGGGTTCCCCACATGGACATTTTCATGCCAGTGGAGAACAACAAGTCTCACCACTTCTGTTCATAGGTGGGGTAAAATCATTGTTCTCTCTGGTGCCTTTCTCCTCCCATGAATGGACAAATTGTTCTGCGCATTCACTCCCATTCCCATTTTGCCCAATGTGCTGTGGAAGATCAAGCAGGAGAAAGCCAGAGTAATCCTCATAGCCCTTCTCTGGCTGAGGCAAACTTGGTTCAGGGGTCCCCACAACCTCTCTGCAGTACCTACCCTTGATCCCTCACCTCCTAGTTTGAAATGGGGGCTCAGTCTTGCACCTGAACTCCTTCCACTTCACAGCGCAGATGCCCACCGGTTGACACAAGTAGACAGGGCCTACTCATGAGATGTTCATCAGATCCTTATTAGTAGCAGGAAAAATTCCACTAGGTTATGCTACTTCAGTAAATGGATGAGATTCACAAACTGGATACCACAACACCAGGTATTTACCACACATGCTGGAATACAAGAGGTCCTGGACTAATTGTTGCACCTGAAGCACTCTGGCCTCTCACTGAGCTCACTCCAGTTTCAGCTAACAGCAATTTCCATGATCCACCCACTGACTGACCAGTCCTTGGTCTTCTCCCACCCATGGGAATGAGGTTCCTGAAAAGCATCTCTAGATTGTACCCACTGGTCAGGAACCTGGCCCCAGTTTGAGACCTTAACCTGGTCATCTCAAAACTGAGAGATGCTCTTTTTCAACCTATGGCTACCTTCTCATTGCCCTATCTCTCCATAAAAATGTCCTCTCTCTTGGCAATCACATCTGTCAGGAGAGTCGGGGAGTTGCAGGCTCTGATGGAGGAGCAACCTTATACAATCATTCATGGAGACAAAATATCCATGAGACCACATCCCAGACTGCTTCTCATAGTGGTGTCAGAATTCCCAAGCCTCATGTGCAGAGAACAGAACAAAAGCTGCACACGCTGGAAGTGCACAGAGCCATATTTTCCTACCTGGACAGGACAAGACTCTTCTGGAAAACTCGCCGGCTGTTTCTGAGTTACATGGAGAGTATCAAAGGTCAAGCTGTGTCTGTGCAAAGAATATTGAACTGGTTTGCCCAGTGCATCAGTTCATGTTACTGTTTAGTGGACAGGCAGCCTCTGACAGAGTCTGAGCACACCCAGCAGGGCACAGTCCACCTCTCGACAGAACCTACAAATCCAAGATATTTGCAAAACAGCAACCTGGTTGTCCATACACACATTCACAACGCTCTACACATTGGAGCAAGCAGTCAGGGCTGATGGAAGATGTTTCTTACAATCCATATTTAGAGAGACTCCTTGTACCTACCCCCAATGTGGGCTACTGCTTAGATGTTGCCAGCTGTGGGAAATGGAGACTAGCACTCAGAGAAGAAAAATAGGTTATTTACCTGTACAGTAATGAATGTGCTTTGAGATGTGTAGTCCACATACATATACCACAACCCATTCCTGCTACTTTGGAGTCCTGATGTCACATGGTGGTGAACGAACTGGTTGTGGCTGGTTGACTCTGCCCTTCATACCCTCACAAAGTGCACAAGGAAAAGAAGGGGGCTTCAAAGAAATTTCATGAAATTAGCAACAGAATTGTATTGTACTGTTTAGAGATCATCCTTTGCAGGTTTGGAGGCTCACCTTACCTTTAGAGGGGCATTCTAATTCTTCACACAACTAAATTTTAAGTTGTCTGCCCTAATTTTCAAACGTTTAAACCCTTCACATGAATGCTTAAGAACCAGGGGAGAGAACTAAAGTGGTATATGCCCATGAAGCATTGTGGTCCTAATTATTCCATCTTTTTCTGCAAGCAAAGGAGACTCTCCTCAAGCACATTTTTCCCAAGTAACAAGAAAACAGGTTGCATTGCCTCTTTTCCACATACACTCAGAATTCCCTCCTCAGGTTCACGATGTAGGATCAGGATCCAGAGACTTTGAGAAGGAATCACTTTCACCCTTTTTTTTGCAGAAGATAATCTGGTGGATATCTGCACCTAAATTAATGCTTCTTGGCACAGTATTATAGTAGCGTCTGTCCCTGCACCGACTATTTTCTCCACGGGTGCAGGTACCTGGGTCAGTGGAAGCAAGGCTTCTCTAGGACTGTGCATTTTACTCCAGGTAACTCCAAAATGTTCCACTTAAGATCGGTGTCAGACTATTTTCTGAACTGAGCTGTCACTAGGCTCTTTTCAAAACAGTCCTTGCCTTGACACTTGTGGTATCCATCAAGGAGTTAGGTGTATCTACATTGTCCCTCCACTTCTTCAGATTCCCTTCTCATTTTGAGGTTGGCCTGCTTGTAAGATATAACAGACTGAGTAGTCTTTTCTTGTTCAAAAGACTTCAGATGTGTCTTTGAATCATTTTTTGTAGAACACCACTGGGAAAAATGATCAGTCTGAGAAAATCTTTAAGTGGAATATAATTGAGATGGAATTGAGTCTTCATTTAACATATCCCCAAAGTATTATTTCTTGCATCTCCAAAATATTCCCCCTCCTATACAGAGTGCTGCATAGTTGTACAGTAACTGTATTTTGATTTGGGCTGCATTCATGCAAGGGAGCAATAAGGAATAAGAATCATTAAACAGCAAGCAACTTTACATAGTTGCATGCAAAAATAATGTATATCACTGACTCTGTTTACTAATAACTCTATTTAATAACAAAACAATTGACATAAGTATGCTTGTAATGAATTGGCAAGTGCCAAAAAAATCAACACTGAGGCTACCATTCCATCTTTCACCCAATTTTGCTATCAAGTAATAATGTTATTAGTATTACTTTCTTCTGTCAGTAGCAAACACAAAAAAGCTGTAGTTTCTGTAATGAAGAATTCACTTCCTATGCAAACAGCAAAGGGGAGGAGAAAGTGCAATAAACTATGAGTGCAGTGATCAAGGCGGTTGTTAATTCGTTAAAGTTACAATCTGACTTTTTGAACTATCCCAGGAGGCATTTTGACTCAGAAATATCCTTTGTGTCAGAATTCCTCTTAGGCTTCCTCCTTGCTCTCAAGGGGTAGTAATTTACTCCTGGCCAATACCATCAGTAAATCACTACCAGCCCCCTAATACCTCCCTCCCGCCCCCCCCCCCCCAAGCACACACACACACAAAATATACTGGCTCAGTTACTCCGGCCTGAGCAGAGAGGGTGGAGCCTATGCATCTCCCTTTCCCCACCCACTTCCCACCTGCCTGCTTCAGGGAGGGATTAAATGGGTGATAGTCCCAGTGACTCCTGAACACCTTGACCTAAGGGTGTAATTGTGATTCTTATTCCCTCTGTCTCCCCATCATGAATGTGCAGCCCAAATCAGAGTCTAGCATTTTGGTAATATAATGTTTTACTAACACCATACATATTTTGTATGTGAAATATATATATATTATCTCCAAATACAGCCTTACTCGCTTTTAATTTTGGATTTCCCAACAGCAAAATTTCTTCCCTTCCTGCTATATGAAGTAATGACAGTAAGAAAATAAGAACACAAGAACATAAGAATGGTCATACTGGGTCAGACCAATGGTCCATCTAGCCCAGTATACTGTTCTCCAACTTTGGCCAATGCTAGGTGCTTCAGTGGGAATGAACAGAACAGGTAATCATCAAGTGACACGTCCCCTGTCACCCAATCCCAGCTTCTGGCAATCAGAGGCTAGGGACACCATCCCTGCCCATCCTGAGCTGCTATATTGAGTCAGGCCATAGGCCATCTTGCCCAGTAACCTGTCTCTAACAGATGCCCATACCAGCGCTTCATGGGGAGTGTACCGAACAGGACAATTATGGAGTGATCCACCCGTCTTCCCTTCTCATCTTCTTGTAGTCAGAGGTTTGGATTGCCCTGAATATGGGATTGCATCCCTGTCTATCTTGGCTAATAGCCATTGATGGACCTATCCTCGATGAATTTATCTAATTCTTTTTTTTAACCCAGTCATACTTTTGGCCATCACAATGTCCCATGGCAATGAGTTCCACAGATTAGATGTGTGTTGTGTATAAACAATTTCCTCTTGTTTCTGTTAAACCTGCTGCCTGTTAATTTCAGTGGGTGACCACTGGTTTTTGTATTATGTACAATGGTAAATAACACCACTCTATTCAATTTCTCAACATCATTCATGATTTTGTAGACATGTATCACTTCCACCCTTAGTCTCCTCTTAGGCTTTTCATCTTACACAAATCTCGTCGTATGGAAACCATTCCATACTCTTGACCATCTTTGTTGCCCTTCTCTGAACCTTTTCCAGTTCCACGATATCCTTTTTGCAATGGGATGACCAGAACTAGATACAGAATTCAAGGTGTGGGCACACCATGGATTTATATATCATGATTTTTTGTCTTATTATCTCTCCCATTCCTAATAGTTCCTAACATTCTGTTAGCCTTTTTCACTACTGCTGTGCATTGACCGGAATTTTTCAGAAAACTATCCATGATGACATCAGAATATTAACACCTAATTTAGACCGCATCATCTAGTATGTATAGTTGGCATTATTTTTTTCAAATGTGAAGTACTTTGCACTTACCAAGGTTGAATTTCATCTGCCATTTTGTTGCCCAGTCACCCTTGTGGCCCATCTGGGTAATCTGATTGCGGGCTGCGAGACATTTTGCTGACATTGACCATCCGCAGGCATAGCCCCCCACAGCTCCCAGTGGCTGCAGTTCGTCGTTCCCGGCCAATAGGAGCTGTGGGAAGCAATTTGCCTGGTACTAAAGATACACTTACTGGCCTGTAATTGCCAGGATCACCTCTGTAGCCTTTTAAAAAAAATCATTACATTAGCTACCTTCCAGTTATCTGGTACAGAGGATGATTTCACTGATAAGTTACTTACTACAGTTAGTAGTTCTGCAATTTCATATTTGAGTTGGATGAATACCATTTGGTCCTGCTGACTTATTACCATTTAGTTTATCAATTTGTTCTAAATGCTCTATTGATCCATCAATTTGGGATAGTACTTCAGATTTGTCACTCAAAAAGAATAACTCTGATACGGGTATCTCTGATGAAGAAATATCTGTGCCTTATTTTTTTTTACCAGGGATGAATAAATGGTTTCAGACACAGTAAATACTTTTGCCCATCACCTGAACAGAATCCAACCCTTTGTTGAGGTGAACATATATTATCTTATTCAGTCCCAACCTACTTCCTGGTTCCACTCATGACCTTATTCCAGAACTCTCCCTTTTACTTCTTTCCCCCTACCACTATCTGTTATGATGGCTGCCCAGCAGATTTATTGGCAACTTTACACTGCGAGGCCCCAGTGTACCACTCACTCTAAATGTACTAGCACTTTGGGATTTCATTACTACTTCTGCCCAAGACTACACCACGTCCCACTCTGGTAAGAATCCCTGGAGTGGGAAATCTTGTACAGAGTAGAATTCCCTATCCGAGGCAAAATTATGCTCTGTGGGGATCAGTTATTAGGGAATTCAGAGTTCCAAGAGACTGTCAGTGAGTGGTACACTTGGGCTCTGCTGAGAAACTTCCCAACTTGTTGGGCCCCTATTTTATAAGTGTGAGGAATGGGCAACAGGTGGGAGGAAGACAGGAGGAAAGTCTTACAACCCTTGCAGGAGGGGGAGAAAGGGAAAGTTTTACATGTCCTGAGGTTTGAATTCAGCGCATTAGCTATATCCCTTGGGATAAATAGCAAATGAGAAGTTTGACCCATCTAAACTTCATGTGATGTTTCAGCTAAGAGACAATATTTATGGCTGAGTTACAACCTCCTGAAAACAGGATTTACATACGGAAAGTGCTGACAAAACACAAATGTAACAATAGTGAAGCAAAAAGGATGTTATTTATAATATCACTTCAAAGCCAGTTGTTAGTTTTGTTTGCCGATTCATTCAATGAACTCATTTTTCATGATAAAGAAAAGCTGTCAGCAATGTGGCATTTGAAAGAGTTATAGACATATTGTACAAAGGCATTTAATAGTTCTAATCCCATATCTTGTATTTGATCCCAATCCTTCTTTAATAGCTGACACTGCATTATACAGAGATCAGTCAAAGAAAGATCTCTCAAAGGCTCAATTTCTACTCCCTAAAGAGTCCATTCTCCCCTTGATGCACATGCATAATTCCTATTAATGTTAATGTGGTTTATATGCACATATTGTTGGAGAACGTAATTTGAGGAGACTAAATATTTCTGTTCTATATAAATAACTAACCATATCCCACTGTGTCTTATTCAGACCCCATGTTCAAAGATGTTGTGATAAATGAAGGGGGTGGGAGCTCCCTTTTATGGACACCAGCCAGCCAGCCGCTATAAAATCCCTCTTAGTAGCTGTTCTCTAATTGCTCTACCTGTAAAGGATTAAAAAGTCTTGCTGCTATGCATAGGTAAAAGGAAGTGAGTGGGCACCTGGCCAAAAGAGCCAATGGAAAGGCTAGAACCTTTTAAAATTAAGAAAAATCTCCCCTTTTGTCTGTCTGTTGTTGTTGTTCTCCTGGGGAAAGGCAGACAGGGCAGCAGCTATGCTATAAGAAGCTTGGGCCAGATATGACAAAATCAGTATCATACCTAGAAACTACTCATTTAAAACCCCAGATATGTAAGTAGACCAGGAAATGTCTAGGAAGACGCGATTAGGTTTATCCCTTTTATTTCTTTATGGCTTGTGGATTCCTCTGTGCTAACCCCAAGTGCTTTTGTTTTGCTTGTAACCTTTAAGCTGGACCTCAAGAAAGCTATTCTTGGTGCTTAATCTTTATAGTTGCTCTTTTAAAATCTAGCAATAGCCTGAGTTCCCAGATGTATTTTTTCTTTTTTAATAAAATTTACCTTTTTTAAGAACAGAATTGGATTTTTGTGTCTTAAGAGGTCTGTGCACATGTTGTTTAATTAGCTGGTGGCAACAGCTGATTTCCTTTTTTTCTTTTCTTTCTCAGCTCTTCCCTGGAGGAGGGGTGAAAGGGCTTGAGGGTACCCCACAGGAAGGAATTCCCAAGTGCGCCTTCCTGGGCTCTCAAAAGGGGTTCTGCACTCGAGGGTGGCAGCATCTACCAATCCAAGCTCAGAGAAAAGCTGTAACCTTGGAGTTCAATACAAGCCTGGAGTGACCAGTATTAATTTTTAAAATCTTTGCCGGCCCCCACCTTCTGCACTCAAAGTGCCAGAGTGGAGAATTAGCCTTGACAGATGTCATGGACTTAAGCGGTTTGAAAATTTAGATTCATTATTCAATTAGAGAAACAAACTCTCCATTACACACACTTAGGACATCTCAGGAAACAGTCACCCAGATGAATCACCATCAACATTTTGTTTATGTTGACCGTCCTCAGGCACAGCCATCCACAGCTCCCAGTGGCTGTGGTTCACCGTCCATGCCAATGGGAGCTGCGGGAAGCGGCACAGGCCACAGGGACGTTCAGGCCACTGCTTCCCACAGCTCCCATTGGCTGGGAATGGCAAACTGCGGCCACTGGGAGCTGCGGGCAGCCATGCCTGCAGAGGATCAACATAAACAAAATGTCTTGCAGCTGCCAGCAGATTATCCTGATGTGTGGCATGCTGAAGGTTGCCAAACCCTGATCTAGTCTGACCTCCTACACATTGCGGGCTACAAAACCTCACTCACTCACTCCTGCAATAGACTCCTAACCTCTGGATGAGTTATTGGAGGCCAAAAATCATGATTTAAAGACTTAAAGTTACAGAATCCACCATTTACATGGTAGATTTGGCCCATTGTTTCCAGTTACAGAATGAAGGAGTGATTAAATAATCTGAAATTTAATTATGTTCTAAATTACTTCCAATCCTTACCAAAAAATCTCCTGGGGCAAACTTCTGCTTTTAGATGCACATGCATAACTCCTGTCAAAGTTAGAGAGTCATGTTCTTTGATGGTGTAAATCTACTGAAGTCAACGAAGTTAAGAAAGCAGAACATTTGACCCAAGAGGAGTTGCAGAATGTTTCTGGGAACAGAATATCCAGCTGTCTTCCAATGTACCCATCATTGCAGCACTTGTGAGCACAAAAACACACCTATTATTTAAATCAGTTTGTTTATACATCTGTACCTGTCACGCAAACTCTAGCTGTGAAGAATGGCCCCTCCGTTCTATTTTCATGTGACTTTTCTATGGATATGAATCTGAATATCAAACACTTTTTTTAAGCATTAGGTGAGCTGGGTTACTTGATCAGTTATTTTAGTGCTATATATACACACACACATGATTGAGGAAACCTGATTTTTCCCTTAAGTGAAAGTCAATGGACCTGATTCTCCATTGCAAAGTGAGTGAGAAGTGTATGTTGAATTCCACTAAATCAGAATGTTAAGAATTTACATTCACTGTGCAAACAAGGTGCAGGGAAATGGAGAATCAGGCTCCGTGTGTTCAAATTTTGTTACAGTAATTATGAGCCCAACTAACCATTCATTTTAATGACCGTGAGTAGTTTCTTCAGCTATTATGCTCCTAATAATTGTTATGAGAGACCCCCGAGCAGTATTTGCACATATTAAAGCATTAAGCGTATTAAAGCTATATTCATGCATCTCAAGTTGTCCAAATATCTTTGCTTCTGAGAGAAAACATTATTAGACTAATGTTTTCATAGCACTATTGCAGTGAAAGCAGCAGATCTTCAAAAAACATTAATTCATGATGCAATGTTTGTGGTCATGAAGGGTGTGGCATCTTCAAACAAATCTTACAGTGCTTATATTCTATGGTGATAGGTACTATACAAACACTGAAATGGATAAGTAGATAGTATATCTTGATTCAAACTGGAAGAGTGCTATGCTCAAAGGAAGAAAGAAGAGAGGAAAATACACTTCTGGAAATATAATGGATTCAGGAAATATCTATATTTTATTTATAGGGTTTATATTACCACTGCAACACATGTGATTTAAAGGATTTATAGAGTTCCAGACTGGTATGTATAAAATGAGAGACATTCTGACCTATTTTTTTAAAAAATGTGTATGCCTCCTCAAATAGACTTTTTGCATATGTAACACCGACAGACCCCAGTCGTTGGTAGGTGGGCTTAAACCTGGGATCTCTAGAGCTTACTGCATGAGCCTCTACTGCATGAGCTAAAAGCCAACTGGCTGTTAGCTAAGGCTGTAAAGCAGACTCAGTTTCTCTCTCTATCTAAGTAGTCTCGGTGCCACTAGATAGGACAGAACACCACACCCAGGAGGTGTGTGGGTTACACATACTCTTTCAGTAGCGCAAAGACCTGCCAAAATCTGAGCTGTTGCACATTATGGGAAGGAAAATATGGGGAACCTGTTCTGAGGTTTAATGGGTAGTTTTCTGCCTTTATGTTATCCCATAATTGATTGCCTATCACATATTTTGATGTTCCTTTCTATTTTTGGATGATTATTCTTGTATTAGAAACTCAAGGACAACCAGTTGCTCCCATCACAGTACTCCACATCTACCTTTTGCTTCTAACAAGGAGGCACCCCCTAAATTTCTATAAAAACAAAACAGAAAATGGCATGGACTACAGCTATATTCATTTATAAACAGAATGAAGTATATACATTAAATGTAGGCAGCGGAGCCAATGTTGCAGTGTTCAAACTATCTCTGGGTATTTCTCAAAGCTCTTAATAAGCATCTACCTATTATTTCCCTTTCCACACTATTTCATCTGTGAGAGTGGGTGATTCTGATAGGTGTGTATGATTATGCTCAAGAAAACTTGTCACAGCAAGTGGAATTTCTCTTTTAACTTTTAGACCCATCATTTCCTTGCTATGAGACACAAGTTTTGAGTTTGCAAAACAAATAGTTTCTGTTGGCTCTATATCAGACCCCAAATAGTAATTTGTGCATTCATAGGAAATATAGAATATACACACTTAGACCCTGGTCCCGCAAACATTTATGTATATGCTTACATTTTAAGCATGTGAGTAGTCCCATTGATGTCGGAGACTACTCATATGATTAAATTTAAGCATATGAACACATTTGCAGGTTTAAGACCTTATATTCCACTGACCAAATAAAGGAATATAAGGCTTCATCTCGCATAGCTGTTTTCTATTTATAATATATATTCATCATCCAAATTTTTCTAAATACAGACTAAGGCTGATTGTATTTCACATTACATCCACCTACAAAAATAGACCTATTGCAAGTATCTGAATGGATAGAATTATTTTTTAAAGATATGGTTTGTAGAAAAGTGACTGAGGCTGTTCTTTGTTCCTATACTGCAATAAAATTATCCTCCTCCTTACTATTCTTTTCTCATACCCTGGTGGGGGAATTACTATCAATTGTAAGATGTGGTGATAGAAACAATATAAAATGCAAATGTGTAACACAATCGTTATTATCCATACATCAAACTGTTAGTGAGGTTGTGTGTTAATCAGAGGTACTTTCCATAGTACAGTCCTATATAGAACTGAAAGTATTACAATACATCACAATCTTTGTTAATTACAGGATTTTAAAGTTCTCTTGCGATGCATTCTTCTACACAAAACACTATCTTTATCTTGATGCCCATTAGCACTGCTGTAGTCCAGGGTCTTTCAGTCTTGCCATCATAAACCAATGTCCTTCCTGGGGTTTATGACTCAGCTGTATAAATTCATTCCAAGTTGAAACTTGGCTTAAAGAGCCTCAATATGTAGGTAAATTGCTTGTTCTGGTTGATGTTACTAAAACTGATTTAAATTTCTTCGTTTAGGGCCCAATCTTACACTCTTACTCATCTTGAGTAGTATTTTCCTATGTGAGTAGGTTAATTTCAATTTAATTTATAAGCTGTTGGAAGGAATTAATGTTGTTATTGCACACACTTCTTTGGTGCTTTTGTAATATGAAAATGACTGATGTAAAAGACAGGATATTTATGGACCTTAGGTAATCCTCTCCCCCACTAAAACTACTCTTTTTGACCACCATTGCATTTGGATGGCTTTATCACAAGAAATCTTTGATCACACTTGTAATTAACAAAGACTGTAAATTACTGCAATGAGCTCAGGTCTCTGTAAGACAGCACTGTAAACCCCATTTCCCAATCTTGGCTCCCTTAGCCCAGAAACAAAGGTGAACAAATTATTACAGACTTGGTTGTGCTCCACTGTTTTTGCAAGGGCCAGATGAATATGGCAGAGAATGGCCAGCTCCCAGGCTCCCTCATTCCCGCACCAGGCACAGAGTGCCCACACAGGCGCTTCCATGGGAAAGGAGCAGTGGACACTTTTATTGGCCTCTCCAGAGCCTGCTGGAAGTGGAGAGGTGCCTCAGAGTGCGAAGGGCAGGTCATTGGGACCCAGTGTCCCAGGAAGCCTCTGAAAGCTCCACTTGGTGGAGTTAAAAAGAGGAGTTGGTCAACACAGTTCTCTCCCCCAGCTACTGCTGCTCTTTGCAGTTGGGTAACATAATAATTCCTCTGTATATACAGCACCATGCACTATTGTATGTACTACACTGATTACATATTGTACTACTTTAAAAATATTCAGTTTTCAATTGACAAAATGCTGTATTATGTAAGTGATTTGTAGATCATGCGGTGTCTCATGCTGTGCCTTTGGAAAACTTTTTCTAAACTACTATTAAAACCCTCCATATGAACACCCATATTCTATTCCAGAAAACTGGGGGCCTGAATCCACAAAATTAAGATGGCAACATTTTCAAATTCCCATTGCATCCTTACTCCATTCCTTTGTGTTTAGCAATTACACTACAACGTCAGATGTCTTTGCTCTGGTGGATTTCAGCCAGACCTATTCTATTACAGTTATTCAGAAAAGTTTTTGTTCTGATAAAAATATCCAATATTATATAATTTAAACATGGTCTTCTTTTAGTTCCTTTCTGCCTGAAATATCTGTTATAGATGTGTAATATCTGTCAAAATTGCCACATTCTTTTACAGTGCGTCTCCTTTTGTTAATGTGAACTATAGTTTCCAGGTTTAGCACAACTGTACTTTCTAGTTAGTAATTTTCTTCAGTCTGAAAACTCTTTGTTGAAATCTATTGACTGAATACTAATGGAGTAACTACAAAAGGATATTTATCAATAGTTAAAATCCAATAGCCTTTTGATTCCAAGAGTGTAATTCTCATAAGGCCATCAATGAGACTTCCCATAAAGAGGAGACCCAGTAATGAGATCATAACTAGCAACATGTGTCTTAAATAGTAATGGCTGCATTGCAATAGGAAACAAATGACCCCCAGAAAATGTGAATACTGATCAAAATGTTCATCAGGGTGAGTGAACCAGAAGAGATTTGAGATCTTGTAGCTCGTGTATTGACTTTAAAGAAAAATACTATGCAAAAATTAGAAATTAAAGAAGCAATTCAATTTATTTGAAAATGTATAATGTTAAAAAACACTTTTTCCCCTTTCTTTCTCTCTGTTTCCCTTCCTTTTCATCCTCTTTTTCCCCCATCCACCTTCTGTCTTTGCTCTCTATCCCTGTTGTCCTGTAGTAATAAAAGTCATACTGAGAAATGTGCCCTGTTTTTAGTAGTTTGCACCAACTCTTCACAGTTCCACTACTCATAGGTACTGGAAGCTCAATGCTCCTCTTTTACTGCTGAGTAAACTTCCTGCAACTCTTTAAAGCTGTCCCCTGAATCTTCCCTCATTGGACTCACAGGTAGCAAACTTCTCTGGGCTATTTCCCCACGATGAAGCCTCACTACACCCTGCTTTCCCATAGATATGACCCTGGAGCATGGACAGCTCTGACCCCAGCCCCCAACTCACAGAGTTTGGGCTTTGCTGACTTGAATGTCACTGTTTTGAGCTGGACTAATCTAATGACTAATGATCTAGCCTAGTCAATTGACCATAATTCCATATCAAACAAATCTTTTCCCCTTACCCCAATCCCAATTTTCCCTTCCTCTCTTACACCTATGCCCTTATGATTAGTCACCTAACCATTCTGACTCTTTCCTTCAGTACTGTAGTTCTCTGTCTAATCTCCAAACCCACAGACTCCCATTTTCCTCTTATTCCATCACATATACTCTTCATGCCTGCTCTTTCCCTAGGTTCCAAAAACCTCTTCCCTCCAATATGTACTGGTATTCTTATAATCATGTACTAGCAAATACTCACATCACACTCAAATGGTAAAGGCCATGCCAGCAATTTGCCTTTAAATTTTGAGTTGACCCTTAGTGGAATAACCCATCATATTTGATTGAGCTTCTTTTCAGGGAGATTCCCAAAGATTGCTATGGTCTGAGTTAACTGGCTATTTAATATGCCCTGAATATAATCTTGAAGCACTTCAGACAGCAGTAGCAAGGGCTTTTTTGTAAATATGCCCATCAGCTGTGGAACAGACTTCTCCTATTATCTATAATTTCCAGTCTGTGTTAGAATTTGAAATTAGAATGATATGTTTGCTATTGCATTTAAGTGTTCTTGATCACTGACAATTTACATTATGCAGTGCTCCAAGGCACAAAATGTGAGTGGCACTTTATACATTCAGTGTTGTTGTTGTATTTCATGGCCAAATATGAGATTGGTAGAAAACAGATAATCCAGCAAACACTAACAGGCATGCTGAAACAGCAGAGATTACAGAGATCAAGGAAAGGGTGGTTGGACTTGGTGTGTAGGCCAGACTGTCTTTAATTCATATTTACATAGACTTACTGCCTTACTATATGCCTCCTATTGGCCACTCTGAGTAGTGGCTCTACCATCATAGACAGTACACTTTGTGGAATATAAGAAAAGATGAAGGGGCTATATCAGTTCTATGAGACTGTAGTTTCTGCTTACTGAGAGGTACAAGACAAGAGAAGCGTAAGGGAGAGGAGGACTCATTTATTACAGGCCATGGAGATCTGGAGAGATTATCGAGTGGGTGTGTTTCCACTGGTGTCCCACAGGGATCAGTTCTTGGCCTTATTCTATTTGTTGTTGGTGGTTTGTTTGTTTTTTGTATCAATGACCTGGAGAAAACATAAAATCATCATTGTTAAGTTTGCAAATGACAAAAATTAGAGTGGTAAATAATGAAGAGTACAGGTCACTGATTCAAAGCAATCTGGATTGCTTGGTAAACTGGGTGCAAGTAAACAATATTCATTTTAATATGGCTAAATGTAAATGTATACATCTAGGAGAATAAAGAAGGTAGACGATGCTTACACAACAGGGGACTCTAAATAGGGAAGCAGTGACACTGAAAAAGAGTTGGGGGTTGTAGTAGATAGTCAGTTGAACATGAGCTCCCAGTGTGACACTCTGGCAAAAGCGCTAATGTGTCATAGGGTGCATAAAGAGGGGAATCTCGAGTAGGAACAGCAAAGTTATTTTACCTCTATATTGGGCATGGGAGCAACCACTGCTGGGATAATGTTCTGTTGTTCATAATTCAAGAAGCATGGTGGAGAGGGTTCAGAGAAGAGCCATGCAAATGATTAAAGGACTGGAAACATAAGTACACAAGAATGGTCATACTGGGTCCGACCAATGGTCCATCTAGCCCAGTATCTTGTCTTTCAGCAGTGGCCAGTGCCAGACATTTCAGAGGGAATGAAAAGAACAGGGCAATTAGTGAATGATCCATCCTCCATCTTCCAATCCCAGCTTCTGGTATTCAGAGATTTAGGGACATCCAAACCATGGGGTTGTGTCCCTGACCATCTTGGAAAATAGCCATTGATGGACCTATCCTCCATGAATTTATCTAATTCTTTTTTGAACCCAGTTATACTTTTGGCCTTCACGTCATTCCCTGGCAACGAGTTCCACAGGATGACTATGTGTTGTGTGAAGATGTACTTCCTTATGCTTGCTTTAAACCTGCTGTCTATTAATTTCATTGGTGACCCTGGCTCTTGTGTTGTGTGAAGCGGTGAACAACATTTCCCTATTCACTTTCTCCACACCTTTCATAATTTTATACACCTGTATCATATCCACTCTTCGTCGTGTGTTTTCTAAGATGAACATTCCCAGTCTTCTTAATCTGTCCTCATATGGAATTCTAATAGATTGGTGAAACATGATTTCCTTTTACAAAACCCGTGTTGACTCATTTCCAAGTTATCATTTTCATCTAGGTGTGATAATTCTATTGTTTACTATATAAAGCATGCCTTATAGTGACAAATTCAAATAACTTAATTTATTTGACTAACAAATGGAAGATTAAGGGTTACTTGATTACAATCTATCAACATGTACATGGGGAAGAAATATTTAATAATGAGCTCTTCAGTCTAGCAGAGAAAGGCACAACACAATCTAATGGCTGGAAGTTCAAGTTAGACAAATTCGGACTGGAAATAAGGAGTACATTTTAACAGTGAAAATATTTAACCACTGGAACAGTTGCCAAGGGATTGTGGTGGATTCTCCACCCCAACAAATCCAGATTTAAAATCCAGATTGGATGCTTCTCTAAAATATATGCTCTAGAAATTATTTTGGGGAAGTTCTATGGCCTGTGTTATACAGGAGGTCAGACTAGATGCTCACAATGGTCTCTTCTGGCACTGGAAACTATAAATTATAGTATATTGAGGGAGAGAAGAAAAATAAATTTCAAGGATGAAGGAGGAGTTGTGGGAATTGAAATTATTAGAGTCAGAGTAAGAAAACAGATTAAACTGAGAGGTAGGAGCGATAGAGAAGCGTTATCAAAAATACAGATTGGTATCTCAGATGTGTGAGAATTATGGGAATTGAACTAAACCTCTGAATTACTTAAAGTGATTTGCCCATCAAAATTATGATGTGGGACAATTTAGCAGGAAAGTATGGAACAGGCACTGTCAATATAGGGTTAAATAAAAGTGCCTGGCTTTTGCTCAGTTATGAATAGAGCTGAGTGCATCATTCACAATGAATAGTTTATTCAATTAATGTTGTTAGTGTTTCTGTTCCCTGACTGGCCCCTTCTAGCAAAGCACTTAAGCATTTGCTTAAATTGAATCATGTTAGTCCCAGTGCCTTCATTGTCTTTGATGGGACAACTCATGTGCCTAAAGTTAAGCACATAGTTAAGTGCTTTGCTGGAGTGGGGTCTGGATGAGCATTACTCTTATAATAAGGAAGACTTAAAGAAGCCATAAGGACTTTGAATCTTTCATAAAGATGTAACAGATTAGACATAGACATGTTTAGAAAAATGTACCTGTTTCTTTCTGGCCCATACAGCCCTAGCACCAGGAATCATTTCTACAAAAAAGGGGCTTGTTGTAGGGCGTTCAGAGGTTCAGAAGGGCTTGTGGTTAGCATATCTGGTTTCCAGTCTCAGCCCAAAAAGGTAATGGGGATAAAGGTACCTGTCCCCTTCCCTAGGCCAGAGGCATCACTGTCTTGGCCCACCTCATGGCCTAGCTCTCAAGTGGGGCATGGTAGGAAGGACTCGGACCTACCCTCTCCACCAGTCCCAGCCCAGGGCCCTGTGGGAAGCAGCACCACCGAAGTCCTTCATTCCAAGAATCCAGGTCTGCTACCCTGGGCCACTTCTTACCTATACTCACCTTCAGCTTGGGGTATGGTCCCCTATAGTTCAAACAATCATGAGTTTAACAGAGTTCAAATGAGAAGAGCTTTGCAGGGCCTTGTGATGGGGCATCTGCCCCACACTGGCCCATAAGGGGTTAATAGATCCCTAGGGAGGCTGCTCAGGAGGCAGCCAATCACAGAAGGACTTATAGGAGTAACCAGTCATGGCCTGTCAGGCTCATATAAGAAGGGCTGCAGGGCAGAGCATGGTATAGTACCTGACTGGAGCTTGAGGGGAAAAGACCAGGCTCCTACCAGGAGGAAGGAGCGCCAGCACTTGGGACAAAGCAGGGCTGCAAGCAGGGACCAGGGGAGCTAGAGAGAGCTCCTGGCTGGCTGTTAGGGCCTGCAGGCTCAGGACCTGAGGTAAGGGCCAAAGACGGTGCTGGAGCCATATGGGAAGTGGCCCCAGGACAAAGGACTGTAATTGCCACTGAGGTAGACACTGGAGGGAGATTGAGGTCCCCAGGTATGGGAAAAGAGCCGGAGGGCAGTGTCACTGAAGAGGACGCTGCAGTCCTGGGAGTGGCACAGGTTCTGATACACCACCAGAGGAGGGCAAGACACCACCAGAGGAGGGCACATTGGCGAACAGAGCTAATCCCCAGGATAGCCAGCAGAAGGTGCCACAGTGGCGAGTTGCACTCCATCACAGACCTACCACTTCTAAAAAAAAAAAAAAGGGAGGAGGGATGGATAAAGCACTACCTATGGGGTTCATCAGCACCATGATCCCATCTCTGGCTCAACCTTACATGTGGCTTTCAGGAGAAAGGCCTGTCTTCTCCCCAAGCCTGTTCACTCTTCCCCCCCCCCCCCCCCCCCCCCCCCCCCCCCCCCCCCCCCCCCCCCCCCC